>JNHW02000040.1:29362-88350 GCA_001691775.3 Amanita inopinata Kibby_2008 | reverse complement strand
GCTGTTTGGGAGAACTGTATTCACCCCAGGCAGGTGCAATTGCTAACACATGTTTAAGCTTTCAAAGGGCGTAAAGGCGGCATATAATATTTGTTAAGTACCACTGCGCTAGCCTATCAATGAGTTTTCGAGATATTAAAATCCGAATGTTCCGGTTGTATTGAAGAAAGTTGCGCATACATCCCGAAATTTAATACGTCAACACACGAAGGTATCGAGTTAGCAGGAAGAGGATCTCCATCGTGAATTCCATATTAGAGATATTTCAACTTCGAGGGTTAAGAAATAGTCTCAGACTTGTTCTGTTGTTTTGCGTCGATTGATATGCATGAATTCTGAGATGGTATGTTAGCGTACAAGGATGGTAGCAGCAGCGACTGTAAAAGGGCATTGATTGAACCGATTACTTTTCATTTATTGCAACATACTATGAACATTCTGTGATCACCAATGAGTCACATGTTGGACGCTAAGACAACGACTAGACTTACATTTACGATACGTGTGTGTTGTAAAGCCAATATGATGCGTGCTATCGGTGTAGTGGCTTCCATTGTACGGATTGCGTAGATGGATGGAGGGAGCAAAACCAGGCAACTCCATGCGGATGCAAGGGTCACGTTTGTAGGCTGGAGCATATCCGTCTCAGCAGTTGCACTGGACGGGGGAAATGATGTTCTGAAATATCATGGGCATATGTCCGCAGGCAACTGTAAGTGCTAGAAGACCCAGACTTTCATTGCACATATGACAATGGTTATTATCGATAATCATCTAGTTGCGTTGGAACTCGTAACTTGCCAACCATCTCAGGTGAGTATTGTCGTCCGCATATGTCAGTGGCGCCTGGGTGTCAGCTGTCTCCCATGTCGCTCAAGGCGTGTATGCCCCCCAAGTCGCGAGCTCATCACGGATTGGGCAATCAAGGCATCTCAATTTTCACTGTCCTCACGCCAGGTACTAGAAGCAATATACAAAAGACGGCAGGCCTGACATTTGCAGCTGTGATGCATGCGGTGAACTGTGAATAGCCTAATCCGGAGGTGATCCCAGTACAATCAGCAACGCTAGCCTGATGACTTGCAGACATGTTGCGTAGCATTGGGGTACCGCATCTTGCCGGCTGACCGTAGTGAAGACATTGGGATATGCACGGCATACACACACTAGTTGCAGTTTCACAAGAAACAATGCTCAGAGCCAACCTTTTAGCCAGGGTAATAAGAGTACAATAGCCGTGAGCGAGAGTACAATGGAGAGTGGCAACTCGCGTTGAAGGGGAGACAATAGAAACGGTGTACAAATAAAGGTAAATAAACATTGTCCCAGAAAAGGCAATTCCATAATAGTTAATCCTTTTGTGCATCAGCCATTCAACTAACAATGGCCTCTTTGGATTTTAAAAGCTCGCTCTCAGACTCCCTTCTCTCCTCGTCTTTCTTCCTTCATCAGCGAGTCAAACAGACATCGCACTTAAGTATCACCTAGACGTTTATTTTCGTAACGAACATCATGACTTTCAGCTGTGAGTGTCTCCCATCACCTAAAGCTTTAACTTTCTCTTCTGACCTCGGTCGATTCTCTAGATTATAAACGCCACTCTCATCTGAGCAGAGAAAGCAAGCTTTCCCTGTACAGCAGGACGCTACACATCATACTGGAAGAGGATGAACCTCGTAGTTCAACGCCCTCCCGGTCAACATCCCCCGCACCCTCTAGTGACCAAGAGCTCAAATACAAACGCAGACACGCGACAGTCTCCATGTCTGAAATTCACCTCAACATTCACAATGACAATGGCCTTGTTTCCTCGTCACCCAGGCAGATCTCTCCCATCACACCGCCCAGGGTATCATTTCCTGAACTCCGTTCCGAGACCACGTCGCCTACACCTTCAAGTTCATCTTCGTCTTCAGGACTTCCCTCCACGCCCTCCTCTTCCGATGATGAGTTTCCCTTAATGGGGTTCAAACCACGACCACGACGCGTTTCGGTAAAACCTCTCAATATCACTAAAAACAATTTGAAAGGCCCCACATCTAATAATATTTCATCCTTCATCGAATCCGATTCTGATGACGAGTCAGATTCTGAGTGGTACACCCGAGAGTTTTCAAAAATTCTTACTCTGTGCTCTCCACTTCCTCCCACGTACCCTGTACAACAGCCATCTAGGCCCGAGTCCTGGTCTCTCGCCATGCCTTCTGAGGAATTCCCGGTACCCCAGCCTCCGAGCCCAAAACGCCCAATCTCCCACACCCACAGACGAAGTCGCAGTATTCCCAAGGAGACGCCACCTCCCGTCCCACCCATCCCACAACAGTTCAAGCCTCTTCCCAGTCCTCCCCTTGCAGAAGAAGCAATAAAGGCGCTGGGAACCCCTCTAACTCCTATCACTAAGCCTCTTACGCGCTCTCTTTCCATTCGTCGGCCGCCGCCGAAAACGAGCATCCCCGCCGATTGCGTCTTGGACGATATCCTAAATGACGAGGAGGAAGGGAGCTATTGGTCCTCGGCCTTTGACCTTTCCATCTACCAACAACCTTCTCCCATGCCTTCTCCCGTTTTTATCTCTGCCCCGCCTCAGCAACAATTGCTCTTCCCCGTTCCAGCAACTCTGGACAGCCCCACAAGCATATACTCCCAGGCGACGGCTCTCCTACAACAGTACCAGTCCACTGAGGATTTGGAAGAATTTGGAGAGATCGAGTTTGCAGTCGAGGACGTCAAGTTTGACTTGAACATGGATATGCCTATGCGCCTCCCTCTTTCTCTTCCCGACTCCCCCATTGATCTGGAAGCGGATATCGCCAATGGCTTGGAAGAACTTAGGAATCGACGAGAACAGCAAGGATCTTCACCCGACCTCGTTCCTCCCATTATTGCCATCTCTGATGTCGATGCCGAGGGACAGGAAGTGCACATCCCACCGCCGATCTCTTCCCCGACTTCTGTCCCAACCTCTCCCCTTCCCCCGTCTCCAGGGACCCCAGCCTCGTTTGAGTCCTTCTACAGCTCCAACGCCGATTCTGACATATACGTCTCAGAGTGTGATGCTGGTAATAGACCTGTCCTCAGGTCCAAGTGGAGCAGCTCGACCCTCGCCTCCGTTCGCGAAGAACAGGGCTTCCGCAGCCCCACTACTTTTGCTGCCAACAAGTTGCGATTGTACTTTGCCGGTGGCAACTCTCCTCTGTCCAAATCCAAGCAACACAAGCGAAGTGGTTCAGCAGCTGCCATCGCTGCTGCAAAAGCAGCCGTCGCACGAGCGGCAGCAGGCGCGATATACCACTCGCCCGAGTATTCTCCTATTGCGAGTTCCTTCCGGCCGCCTGTCTCTCCGACTGTCAAAAAGGCTCAGCGCCAGATTGTCGTTGTACCACCTCCACCGTCGCCCAAGACTTCTTCTGGCTCCTCTTCACCGCCGATGTCCCCCATGTCGCCGCCCTACCCTTACAGGTATGGAAAGGGCAAGAAGAGATGGAACGGCAAGGACTCGGATGTCACCGTTGTCGGGTACGGATATGGATCGCAAGAAAGGGAGCTGAGACGGCGGGGAAGTTTGACGCCGACTGTGAGCGATGCGGGAAGTGTGGAGAGCTCGTCGAGTACGGCAAGCAATGGGTTGAGGAGGAAACCAATTCCAGTTGAGATGTTTTTGAGGAGCGCTGGGTCGCCTTGAGCGTGCTCAACGGTTTGATACATTTGTTCTCATCATTTGTTCTTTTTCTCTTCGTCTATCTCTGCTTCTTATTGCATTTGATAATTCGTTTTTATGTTACCTGATCCTCTGGACGGATCTCTACACACTCTTTCTTTTTTTCTGTTCTCCTAGCCGTCAGTGATATTTCTGACAATCTTGTTTAAAGCGAAAAGCACAGCACATATTTATACCAATATCCCATCATCAGTTTATGTAGCAATTAGTCAATTAGCCAGATCTATCGTTGCACATTCATCTTTTCGCTTTGTTTGTTTGTCTGTCTCTGGGCATATAGTAGTGTACATTCGTCAATAATATGATCTGTTTGAACAAAAAAAGGGTACAACTTCAAGGATATATTTAGAGTGAATGAGTTGAACTAACTTTCTGGTGGTGTCGTTGCTATACAATGTCTGGTGAATAACTAGCTGTTCGTGGGTATTAGATATGAATATGCATTTGAACCCCATGAATAGTCGATAATGAATGCGAAAAGCATACATAGTACTTACCGCATGTATCACCCGATGTGGATTTTTCCAAACAATAGCTTCACATAGATCGCCATGCCAACATTTTAGCCACGGCGCCCTTCATTGTCGGACGAGCATACATGGGTCTGCTTGCCAACAATCATAATACGCTGCACATTAATTACTGAACGCCCTATAATTTACTACATACGACGAGCAAACCATGTGACGCACCAAACCCAGTATTCAAAAAACGACAAGGCATCTCAGCTAGGCGACTGCCATCCCAACATCATCTCTACAGCATCCTCCATCGTCGGACGCCTATTAGGATCTGCCTTCCAACAGCGCTGAATCAACTTCCAAGCCTTATTATCCATCTTTGGATCTTTCAGTCTCGGGGCGCGTCTCCCATTCCTGACTTGCTTGAAAACCGCGATGTCGTTCAATCCCTGAAAGGGCACTTTATCAAAATGTACCTGCCATAGAATTATTTAGCACCCGCGAAACAACTTGTATAAGTAAGGAAGAACATGATGCGAACCTCATAATAGAGACAAGCGAATGCATAAACATCCGTTTTTTCTGTTCTTAGCAGCGTATCTACAGCTTCGTCGCCACTCTCTTCATCGTCGTCATCAAGGTCGTCAAACATCTCCAATAGTTCTGGAGCCGAGAAATTGGGGGAGAGCGCCAACGTCTTTGTGGCCGTAGCATCTGAATGTCGCGTCAGCCCAAAATCAGCAATTTTCACATGCATGTGCGAGTCCAAGAGTATATTGTTCTGTCACCAAATGGTGTTTTAATTTAGCAAGGCGAAAAAAAAAAAGTGCTGGTATGCGCTCACCCCACGAAGATCACCGTGTATGACGCCTTCTGAGTGCAGATACTGGACGCCCTCAGCAACCTCCAACATCTGCCAATGAACAGTCAGCGACAGTGGGTCAGTGCATAATTTTAGGCAGATTCGTACACGCTTCTCTATTTCAACGACAGGGGGATCTGAATCCCGTCGCCACTGAGTCAGCGTTCCTTTCTCCATGTACGGAGACACAAGACTGATGAACGACTCCGATTGATCTTCGTGAATGCCAAAGAACGGAAGCACATATTCATGAGAAAGCGACCGCCATATCAATGCTTCTCTGGCAAAATCCTTGAAACTACGCGTGAATACAGGGGAATATGTTTTCAAGAGCCAAACCTTTACCAGATCATGTTGTATATTGTATAACTGTTTCAGTGCTACTCGCATGCCATTGCAGTTTCCGATAAAGATATTTGCGAACCCTCCACGAGCAACATAGTCCTGGTTCTCAAGAACCACGTTTGTTGACAGATAGAGGGATCTCGGAGTGACCTTTGCCATTGTGAAAAGTTTCAACATCAATCGCCTTGCCTTGCGACTTGCATCCCGAGAGGTGTTTCTGAGAACACCGTTATGAAGTAGCTGGATTTTTTTAGCGTCAGCTGAGGCGTTGTCTTCAGAAATCAAGTCAAGGTACCGACATGGACGATGAAATCGAGCAGACACTCGACGTCTTCAGCAGCAACAAGTTGCGTCCCTAGATTGACATAATTCTTCGTGTTTAGGAATTCACACAGCAAGTCTATCGTAGCTGCATTCATGATTGAGCTCATAGGAGCCAAGGGCTTAAAACCCGGTATTAGCGACACACAACATTTCTGTTTTTTTTTTTAAAAAAAAGCTCACAGGTTTGTTTCGGAGGGTACCAAGCAGAGGAATGAGAGGAGACTTGGATGGATCATTATTTGTTTCCTGCTTTGGGATCGTCTGTATTGCAGTCTCTTTCACCTCCCTTTCTTGCATTGGGCCCACTTGTATTGCAGAACCTTTCAACTGCTCTTCTTGTTTGGGGTTTATCTGTATTGCAGAATTTATCAACACCTTTTCTGGCATTTGGTCCGTCTGTGTTGCAGCATCCGTTAGCTCCTTTGAATGTACGGTCACACGCGGGCGAATCGTGTGCGTCACGGAGTATTGTTCAAGAGGGTCGTCAGTTAACTTTATATTTGCAGACCCAAGATAATACATAACATGCAATTTGATTCAGCTTGAATAGGCCTTGATCTGATGTATGACGCACCGACAGTGTATCCTGAAGCGAGGCATCCAACTTTAATTCCTCTAGCAATGGATTATACCGGACTGTACGATTTGATGAGTTTCGATATCTTCTCTGTAGCTGCTTCATGGCTTTGGAAGCCTGTTGCAAGGTTTTCTCATCCACCTTTCCACTTTCCAATTTCTTCTTCATCTCTTCAACATCCTTTAGCACTTTGCGAGTTGTCTCTGACAGGTCACCATCATCATCACTACTTTCGAAAAGCGAATCTCCAATAGATCAGCACGTTAATCAAGGCAGATCCAAGTTCACAAGATAAACAGATCTTTACATACCATGGGTATCACGGTAATCACTGGGCAACTCGGAAAGATATGATCCGGTACTTGGTGGTGGAACGACACCTGAAGCTAAAAGCTCCGCAGCTGTCCTTTGCGTTGCAGGTGATGAGAAAAGATTTTGGAGATATGGTGGAGCGTAAGTCGAGTAGGACATAGTTTCGCCGCCAGCTTCGTTCAGAACATTCATTATCAGCTCGTAGTTCCCGTTGCTAGCTTCTACTATCTTTTTCATCTCTTGGCGGTATCTATACATCGCATCCGGATTCAGTTTGCCATTGACGATGTACGATTTCATGAATTCATTGTTTAACCCGTATACACGTTTCTGGATCTCTTTCATCTTTACCGGGTCCAACTCACGTCCGGTGCCGTATTTTGCAAGCCGTTCGTTTGATTCATTTATGCGCTCCTCGATACCTAACGAATTTATTACTGGATCCTTGTGGATGACGGCGCTAGTTGTGCTGGTTGTGCTGGTTGTCAGCTGCCGAGCCTGGGGGTGTTTCTCGTACTTTTGTTGTAGCTGGTCTATCCTTCTGCTGATATACGACTTGCTGGTCGAGGCTGAGGTATGGGCATGTGCTGGACGCTTGCTAACTGCGACCATGATGGCAAGCACTGCAAGGCTGGGAACCCAGGATCAGGAGATGCGTAAGCAGACGTGAGGGCGCTTAGTGCCAAAAATGCATCGTGGGCAGGAGACTATCAGAATATGAACTGATGGTCACTTGATTGAGATAAAAGACCAGAAACTAGTAAGATTTTACTCGGGATTGTTGGTTTGATTGAACATACATGCAAACTTGTGATGTCTTTATTTGATTATTTGATTAAAATACAGTCGAGTACATGGTCAAAAGCGAAAACATATTCCACTTGGGTATCGACAATCAAGTAGGTATAGACAGACAGCTGCTGTAGGGCGAATTTATGATACAGAACGCCACGACAACATTATTTCCGCAACATCTTCCATCGTCGGCCGCCTAGTTGCCTCCGACTTCCAACAACGGTGTATCAATCTCCAAGCGTCGTCTTCTATCAGTGGATGTTGCAATCTCTGTGCCCGCTTCTTATTCCTGACATTCCTGATGATCGTGATTTCGCTCATCCCATGAAAGGGCACAATACCGAAATGAATCTGTACCAATTTCAAGGTCTGTCTGGTCTTATCGATGAATGCGACGAAGCAAACCTCATAGTAGAGAGAGCCAAATGCGAAAACATCCGTCTTCTCTGTTCGTAGCATCGTCTCCGTGTCTTCATCTGCAACGTCGTCATCAGTTTCGTCAAACATGCTTAACAGCTCAGGAGCTGAAAAGTTTGGAGAAAGTGCCAAAGTCTTTGTAGCCGTGGCGTCAGAGTGTCGGGTCAATCCAAAATCGGCTATTTGAACACGAAAGTTTGAGTCTAGAAGGATGTTGTTCTACTCGAATAATGTTGTCAGCTGCATTCGTCTTTATGGACGATGATGTGCCTTACTCCGCGCAGATCGCCATGAACGACACCCTCGGCATGCAGGTATTGGACCCCCTCAGCTACCTCCAGAATCTTGGACAGAAAGTCAGTGACAAAATTCAGGAAGCAGCTTGCCTATATGTTCGTACACGCTTTTCAACATCAACCATGGATGAGTTCACTTTTTTTCGCCATTGAATCAATGTCCCGTTTTCCATGAATGGCGAGACAAGGCTTATGAACGATTCTGATACGTCTTCGTGAATACCGAAGAAAGGAAGCACATAGTGATGAGAAAGCGATCGCCATATCATTGCTTCTCGACAAAAGTTCTTCAACTGAGATGAATATATTCAGCATGCTTTGACTATGCAGACTCACTACGTCATCTCGAACATTGTGCAGGCGTTTCAAGGCCACTCGAGCGCCGTTATAATTGCCGACAAAAATATTCGCAAACCCTCCTCTCGCAACGTAATCCGGAATCTCCATGGAGACATTTGGCAGATACAGGGATTTGGGTATGATTACTGTCCTTGTCAGGAGCTTCAACATTAACCTTCTCGCTCTGCGATTTGCATCTGGAATGACTGCGCTGAGAATATTGTTGTGAAGTAACTTGTTGAGGTCAGCATGAATTTTCTCCATGGACATTGAGTTCACTAACATGGACAAGGAAATCCAACAATTTCTCAATATCTTCCAGATCCACGATCTGCAATCCGAGATTGATGTAATTTTTCAACCCAAGGAATTCGACAAGCAAATCCACCGTCACCGCATTAGCCAAGGAGTTAACGGGAACTGCTCGCTGCAAGCTACATTTAGCAACACGGCGTATGCTTGTTTAGAAAGAAATCTCGTGCCTTGTCTCGTAGCATGGAAAGAAGAAGAGGAAGGGGGGAGGGAGCCAGGTTGTTCCCTTGTCTCGGTATTGTTTGTAGCGCAGCATCTCTTAGCTTCCTTGGTCGTGAATTTTGAAGGGCCGTCACCGTTTCCAGAGCATCCTAGGCGGGTCATGGCTGGTCAAGAAAAGTTAGATCGAATAGGACTAAGGTACACATACAGAAAGTTGATGTCGGAGTTCCTGTATCGTTACCTCCAAGTTCCAGTTTTCCTCCTTGAACTTGTCTAATTATCAATCAGACAAGAGTAAAAATGCAATTTCCTTTTAATCACACAGACCCATGTGTAAACCCTGTTCTCTGATGGCGATTCTAAGGCTCTCCACCGTTTTCTCAAGAGCTCCTTTCTCGTCCTTCACATCCTGGATCTCCTTGTCCTGCTCTCCGAGTAAACTTTGCAACCGTCGAACTTCGGTTAGCAAACCACTACCAATTTCAAAGGCAAAGTCTACAATGTGTCACATCGTTAGTCTAGCTACAATGTTAATTAATTACTACTTGCCAACGTCATCCGCCCGATGTACCGCCTTTTTTGCACGCAGGCTTGATGTGGTAAGGCGGCTAAGCATACTAGTGGGCGGGGCAGTTTGAGACCGCTGGTTGGCCGTGGCTGGCATCGCCGATTGGACAGATTGAGACGGTAATGGTGACGATGCAATCGAGGCATTCTTAGTTCTCTGAAGAATATTCGCAAGTTGCGCATTCTCTTCATCCCAAGCTTTCATGACGCCAATTAACTCGTCATATTTTGATTTAGCAGCCGGATTGACTTCGACATCCGACTTGTCCATTCCCAGGTCTCCAAGCTCCCTCACACGCTCCTCGATCTCCGTCTGCTGTGCCAAGATCCGCTGCCCGAGTGTACCGGCATGCTCAAGTTGCCTTTCTTTCTCATCGAGGAGACTTTTGAGATGCGACCTCATATCAAGAGTTTGCGAGCTGGCGTCCGACGCAAAGTGGTCAGGCATCGGTTTCCCTGGAGTGCCGTTTGCGGAGTAGTGGATTGTTTTGATTATTTAGAAAAAAATCAGCACCTCTTCAATATATCGGGTATAGGTCCCATCATTGTGATTGATGCCCAACGTGTGACTAATTTTTAGCGCGCTCAGCGATTGTGATATCGTGTCGCATTCTCGAAAGGGAACAGCCGCACTGTCAGCACAGGAAGTTGTGGTACGAATCTATCATTTACATTATCGAAAGCGAAAAACAACAACACAAATCTCAGTGGGTATGTACCAGGAAAACCAAACGATGATATAGCTACAGATGGTATACTCATACAGGTCACCATGCTGTCATTATTTCAACAACGTCCTCCATCGTCGGACGCCTAGCGGGGTCCGGTCTCCAACACCGGCTTATCAACTTCCAACCTTCATCCCCTATCGGAGGACTCTGCAGTCTCGATGCACGCTTCTTGTTCCTCACTTGTCCAATAATTTTCATGTCACTCATTCCCTCGAAAGGTGCTGCCCCGAAATGAATCTGTGTATAAAGTAGGCCGCAATAGTGTCAACCAATCAAAAAAGTTGTTTTTTATATATATGAAACTGACCTCGTAATAGAGAGAACCAAATGCAAAGACATCCGTCTTTTCCGTTCGTAGCACCGTCTCCGTGTGGTCATCCATGTCATCATCGTCAAGTTCGTCAAACATGCTCAACAACTCTGGCGCTGCAAAGCTGGGAGAAAATGCCAATGTCTTGGTAGCCGTGGCATCAGAGTGTCGCGTCAATCCGAAATCAGCTATTTGAACTCGGAGTTTCGAGTCCAGAAGGATGTTGTTCTATTTGGGTGACAGCTTTAGTTTGCCTTCAGGCAGCAGATGACTGGTACAGTACACACTCACACCACGTAGGTCACCGTGGATAACGCCCTCGGAATGAAGGTACCGAACACCCTCAGCCACTTCTTGAATCTTGCAAAAAGTCAGCGAAACCTACTCGGTCAACAACTTGGTTATGGAATCCTTACATGCTTTCTAATGTCAGCTACGGAAGGGTTCTGATTCTTCCGCCATTCATTCAGTGTCCCATTGTCCATGAATGGTGCAACAAGGCTGATGAATGACCTGGGTTTGTCTTCATGGATACCGAAGAAGGGAAGCACGTATTCATGAGAGAGTGACCGCCATATCAATGCTTCTCGACA
Organism: Amanita inopinata Kibby_2008; assembly: GCA_001691775.3. Taxonomy (NCBI): domain Eukaryota; kingdom Fungi; phylum Basidiomycota; class Agaricomycetes; order Agaricales; family Amanitaceae; genus Amanita; species Amanita inopinata. The sequence goes on along the minus strand of JNHW02000040.1, from coordinate 77,229 downwards.
AAAATCCTTTAATCTGCATTCAACACACTTAACAGAGTTCTAATAATCAACACTGACCACATTGCGCTGAACATTCCGCAGCCACTTCAGTGCCACCCTCGACCCATTGTAATCACCGACAAAGACATTTGCAAATCCTCCACTCGCAAAGGTCTCGAAACTTTCCATAGTGACATTTGACAGATAGAGGGATTTGGGTGTGATTGCTGTCTTTGCCAAGAGTTTTAACATTATCCTCCTCGCCTTGCGGTTTGCATCTGGTCCAATGTCCTTGAGAAGGTTATTATGGAGTAGCTGGTAATCATTACAGTTAGCACGGCCTCTTAACGCTTTAGCTAATCAAAGCCGCTGACATGAGTGAGGAATTCGATCAGATTCTCAATGTCTTCTACAGCCGTGACTTGCAATCCCAGATTGATGTAATTTTTTAACTCGAGGAATTCAACAACCAAGTCTATGGTCGCCGCATTGACCAGGGTGTTTATTGGAGCTGCACGCTGTCAACCACATTTAATAAGCCATCCTTTGGAATAGGGATTCTCCCATACCCTGTTTCGCAACGTAGCAAGCAGCGGAAGAAGAGGAGAATTGGCTGGCTCACACCACGTATCGCGTTTCGGTGTCGTTTGTATTGCGGCATCCATTTGCCTCTTTGGATGTGATTTTCGAGTAACCTCCGCTGAATTCTCGACCTCCTGGATACTCGTATACGGTTGAAAAACGCCACACAGAACACTGCTGCTGAACACGCACGGAAAGCCGACTTGCAAGTTTTGCAATTGTAGCCTCCGAATCGTCATTTCTACTCTGCAACACTCCTAATTATCGATTATGTCAGAGAAAAAAAAAAGCATCATCTTAACATACAAACCTATAGCCTGTTTGTAATCCCTCGTGCGGGATGTGAACATCACAATATCAACCTCGGAAGCTGCGCAGCGCTCCTTCAATCTTTTGACGATCAATTCCTGCTGCATTAATTGATGCTTCAATTGCTCGACTTCTAGCGAATTGATCTTAGTAGCATCGTATGAGACTGCTCGGGGTAGATGAACCTGTTTAAGCGAGTTACGACAGCGGCAATGACGACGTACATGGATTATCGCTCTGGATAGCATCTGAATTTTGCGCTTGTTGATCAAGGCGGTAATCTTGCACAGTTTTATGAGCACGGTGACCTTGAGCATCATGATTTTGCGTCTTCGTGGTATCGAGATTCCGCGGATGGACGTCTTGTGGATCCTGGAAGCTAACCTTCCGCTTCAAGGTTTGAAGCTGCATCTCCTTAGTTTCTTCAGCGTTTTGCAAATATTTACTTTTAACATCAGGTGAGGCAGCCTTGGGTTGACTGACGGGATCACGCTCAGTTGGCACGCGTGAATGTGTTCGAGGGGATGAGGAGGATCCTGGAGAATGAAGAGCATTCCAGGTTCCTCTGTAAGACTTGTTGTCGTCTTTCGTTTTGTGGCCTCTCTCGTTGGTGTGTGGATCTGGCTTTTCTTTTTCACGTTTACCGGACTCCTTTCTTTCCTTGCGATTCTCATACCCTCGCCCTGCTTTGGGGCTATCATACGCCTTGCTTGTTTCGGAATTATCAGGGACCTGTGTATTGCGCCAAGCTGGTTGACGTGCGTCTGGTATCACTAAATATAAGCAGATAAATAAAGAGCACGACAATGATATGGAGCGCACATGAACTCTGGGAGGTATTCTGAGCCTGTGCATTGTGACCATCCCAGGCCTTATATGAACGTTGCCATTCTTGACGTTTTCCCTCGTTGCGTGGGTTGTACTGATTTGTTTCCTGTTGTCTGTTCCATTTGGAGTCATGATCAGCAGTGCGTTGAGTTGCTTGAGGTCGATAGGATTCGGCTGGCCTGGGACGAGCTTCAGTCGGGTATCTTTTCTTGTCAGGAGGTTGAGGCACCACGCGGGAATTTTCAACTGGTGTTTGAGGTGTTTGAGATGCCTGCGCTGCATCCAAGGAAACTAATTTAGCGCGTAGAGAGCCTGGGGATGAGGTTGACAACAACGCACGATTATTAGAATCCGAGTCTACCTCGTCCGTTCTGGGACCATCAGCCAACCCTTCGGGTTCAAGTCCATCGTATGGATTGTGTTTGTTGGTGGGTCCATCACAACGTTCGTCGTCCAAGCTGAGTGGGCCGAGTCCATAATCCTTACTCGCTCGGCGTTCACCACGCGCCTCCTCTTCCATCGTAGCCCCATTACCTGTCTTCTCTACTTGGTGCCAACCACTGTCCACGTCCATGGGTTCAGACGACATGACTATCAGTATATGCGATGCTTGGACCGAGCGGTTGACAGGGTTTGCCTTGGTTCCCTGAGGCCCGGATGTATCCTAGGCATTAATCATGGGCACCTTAAAGTAACCCAAACTCACGTTGGTCAACTGTCCAGCAAAATCCTCAGCACCAGTCTGCACCCAATCGGATCTGACGTTGATAGAGCGTATTCGCAAAGAACGCCAAAAGTTTGACCGAGTTTCGGCTAGTCAACGTTGTACCTGACAAATGCATGATTGATATCATAATAGCCTTGATCATGCACATGATGTTGCCCTCGATAGTGTGCTCTGGGAGTGACTAGTGATCTAGGATGATTGGACTTTCTTTATCGAAGAACTATTACTTGGATATCTTGGACTACTACTACATTGCCAATGTAGGTTTTTGTGGTGTGCATTCATAGCAGAGCTATGATAAACAAAGGAACCTGGCAGGATATTACCGCTAAACATACTCCAAGTTTACGCTCGCCTCAACTGGCTATCATTGCTTCCAACTTTATTCTCTATTCTGCTTCATTTCGGATTTGTACTCTTGGTCGCCCTTGCATTCATTTGCTCGGCGTATCATATACTGACCCCACGCAGATCACCATGAACAATACCTTCTGAATGAAGATACTGAACACCCTCGGCCACCTCCAAAATCTGATACATGTCAGTCACATTTAATAACCAGTTTGATTAGCATACGTGTACAAGTTGGACTTACACACTTCTCAATCTCAGCAGGGGAAGGCCGCACGTTCTTTCGCCACTCGGTCAACGTTCCATTCTCCATGTATGGCGACACCAGATACTTATAACGAATTGCTCTCGGTTTCAAAAATAGGTTCCAGAGAAGGGAAGCACATATTCATGAGAGAGAGCGACCGCCATATCAACGCCTCTCGGTGACAAAAGTCCTTTCTTCCTCATCAATGTCCCAACTCAAATAACAAACTAGGAGACACTTGCCATATCCCGCTTCACATTTTTCAGACGTTTCAGAGCCACTCGGCTGTTAGTATGTTTATAGTGACCGATGTAAACGTCCGCAAATCCACCGTGAGCAATAGAGTGTGGGTGACTTTCGATGGTGATATCAGACAGATGGAGAGATGCTGGCATAATCGCTCCCTTTGTCAGGAGTTTTAACATCAATCGTCTTGCTTTGCGATTTGTATCTGGAGCAACTGTCTTGAGAAGATTGTTGTGGAGTAACTAGTAATTGCAGAAATTAGTGAGAGCTTTGGGGTTGGGCTTAAAAACCACGAACATGAATGAGAAAAAGGCATCTCCAGTCATGTGAGATAGATAAGCCATTGAGGTGATATGTACATACGGTGGACATGATACATGATGGGGGATATACTAGGACATGTTTGGATATTGCGACGTTATTTATCATCATCAATCGAAATCTCTCGTGAATACTTTTCCAGCCAAGGAACAAGATGCAGGATCACAGTTCAAGAAAGAGGAGAAAAAGAAACCAGCAGCATTCACGTCTATCGATTGTAGACACTACGCACGATTACCCAAGTTCACAAGCAGAAACGGCCCCCAAAAAAAATGAGAGGAACAGAAAAAGCAGAGATAAGCGAGAAGCAAATCCTCTACCAATTCCATTCTTCATCCACCCCATCCTGCACATGCACAGGTGGCACCACCACCATCGGCTTCGTCGGCTGCAACGGCAAAAGCTGAGGCTTCATCGGTTGCATCAGCCCCAAGCCCCCTCCTCCACCACCTCCTTCTATCACTTCCACTTTCCCTTCTCCCACCTTCCCGACTTGAACATTAAAAAACAAATCATCATTATCATCCTGATCGAGCAGTGATACTGGCGCCGGTTTATTGGCTGCGTTTAAAGGGGAGAACGACAGTAATGATGCGCGGGTTGGATCGAGCGGAGTAGGTAACGACGACGACGATGATGAAGCGGTGCCAGTGCTGGTACCAGAGGATAACGAAGGTAAGGACATCAACGAGGGCGACAGAGTGCTCGGGCTTGAAGTTGTCAAAGTCGAAGTCGAAGAGGTTGGCAACGATGACCAGGCAGATGCAAGCGTCTGCGAAACGTCCGACAACAACAATGAAGCGCGTTTCTGGCTCTTTGACAGCCTATATGCGTCAGTTCCATCATTCATCAGTCCACAGGTTCCGCATATAAGGACAAATGGATACACTCACGTAGCGCCTTTGTGCAAGCTCTCCCACTTCTTTCCCACCCACGTAGACGGACTTGTGTTCGTGCTCGCACTCCTGTCCTCGGTGGACACCAACTCGCTACTGCCAATCTCAAGTCCAGAAGAAGCGACAGCCGTCAACGAGCCCAAGCCAGGTATAGATGACACAGGCGCCAATACCGAGCTCATCATTCCCAAGCTCATTCTTTTTACCTTTGTCTTTTCCGCATTCACGCTGGTTTCCGTTGGCGATGGCGACCTTCTCAAATGCTCAATGTCCTCCATCGACACGTCCCTGGACTTTCGGCGGTGGCATTTGCTAGATGTTTCTTCAATAGCAGAAGAGCTCCCAACCCAAGTCGTTCCCGTTTCGATACCTGGCCCCGTCTCCACCTCTGTCGTCCCTGCTCTACTTCCAACAGGAACACCAGTATTCTCAACACAACTTCCTTCCCCCAGAGCGACAACGTCAAACAACCCAGTCTGACTCCCAGCTTCAACCCCTAGACTCCTCTGGCTAACTTTTGTCTCTGGGTCCTTCCTCTTCCGCCTAAACTTTGGATTTGGACTCATAGTCGGCGTCGCACCTGTATCACGCACGATAAGCTCGGAGTCGCTGCCACTGCCACTACCACCGCTAGAGGGTCCAGCAAGCTGCAACCCACCATTCCCGGTTTCGAGTTCGGTGGGCTCCACTTCGAACGAAGACGCTGAAGAGGCAGAGTAGCGCACTGACGATGATTTCGACGACTTGGTGTAGGACGTGGATACGGACGATGTAGAGAGGTTCGTTGAGCGCGAGTGGGGTTGCGATTGTGAATGTGAATGGGGATTGAAATGTGGGCTCGGACGAGGTGAGGAATGGTGCGTTTGACTATGGCTATGGCTGTGATTGTTGTACGAGTGGTCGTTGGCAATGGACAGTCCAGCAGCTATGAGTCTGCTGACGCCCTGTACGCTCTCTTTGATGCCTTCAAGGACGGTGCCGCCTGGCGTTGCTGGAGTGTGGGCAGATGTATGTGAAGGAGGAGACGGCTGGTTTGAGGGAGAGGTGGAAGGGGTGTTCGGCGTCGTGGATGAGAGGGAGTGTTCAAAACCTCGACTGACAATGCGTTCCCATTTACGTTTTACTGGCGCCAGGATGAATGGTATTAGGAAAAAGAAAAAAAAACAGGTACGTACGTTGTAGGAGCTCTGCTTCATGCATGGCAAGTTGAGACCGAAGCTCGAGGCATTTAGATTCTTTCTGGGCGATGAAGCGGAGGAGGTCTGCGTGTCTGTCTTAATAATCAGCATCTCTGTTTTTTTTAAAAAAAACAAATTTAAAAGAAAATAATGGGATAGCGCTCGCACTTTTCAGTTAGAGTTAGAGGCGGCCTCTCAATTGAATTCACGGAACCCATGCTTCTTCTATCACTAGCTCTGTTGCTCGGTGGCGTCGACGGGGGATAAACCATTGACATCGGTCTCGGTCGGATCGCATGGGAGTTGGGGCGCGTCAATGCACGTCCATGAGCAGATAAATCTACGTCCGTTTCAAAGGGCGTCTGGGCTGACGTTGGTGCCGTGTTTGAATGGTCATAGCTAGACCGTTTGTAAGAGATGGATGACTGTCTTTTCGAACCTGGTCGCGATGCGCTGCTCCGGGGCTCGTTCAAGATGATGGATAGAGAGGGAGATGGTTGTTTATGGTCTGCTGTTATTATTGCTGGGAAGCCGGAAAGAAGGGGTGCAGATGTTGGCCTTGACGATGGATAACGGTCGTTACCATTGATACTGGGCGGCGTTGATGGGATGCTTGGAGCGCCGTCGACGAGTTGGAGAGGTCGTCGTTGACCTGTATGAATATTTAACGAGTGTCGCTTTGAGGAAGGAATGGTGGGCGATGAGGCCGAGCTCATCGTGATGATGGTGGTGGTTGGAAGGAATGTGCTATGATTGATTGATGGGTTGGCTGATGATTTTTTTGGGTGTCATAGCAGTCACGACCTCAACAAACTACAGATACTGGATGCACGACCACTACGATTCAGTCCATGAATTGGGTAGTCTATAGGTAATGAAGAAGGCCTGAAGAACTAGTGTTTAGCTTGAGCATCCTCCTTCTCAGCCTCTGCAATAAACTTTCTGATACTGTCCCATCCGACAACCCAACAGAATACAGAGTAAAGTTAGCGTCAGTAAATCATTCATTCTTACCCAGAGAGAAGGTAATGACACGTACAAGTCCTCTTCGTCACTGCAGACAGAATACGCACATCCGTCAGCCACAGTCACGATCCCACAAACATGCAAGCCACGTACCTCGAACCAGCATTGAGGGGAACAGATGCCTTCACTTGCTGCACAGACTGCCCAGCGACAGGCTGAGCAGCCGACTTTTTCCCCCTCGTCGACAACCATGCACCTCCGAACGTGGTTGCGAGAACACCGAGAGCAATGTGCTCGTTTTTGATGGCGCGACCGAGAATAACGCTTCATGGTAGCTTTGTCAGTACATGTGTGCTTTTGTGGAGAATTAGAGTAAAAGCCTACTAGGACATGGAGGGCTCTAATGTGGATGGGGAGAGGGTGAACGAGGAGATGGGTTGGCTAACCCGGAAACTTCCGGTTCATATCACACTACAACTACGAAGCTACAATTATCCACACTGGGACATTTGTTCACTCAGCGCTCAGCGTCCATTTTCAAGCTCCTGACACACTGCCCGAACATAGCTCTCGCACTGTCGCTCCCATTCACTCTTTACATCCAAAACCTTGCCATGAAGCTTCATCACCACCATTCTCGTGACCCACTTCTTTCCTTCTGGCCAATGGTGGTACACGTCCTCTGCAAACTCCAAACACGAAAACCCCATCACTCGGACACAATCGGTCTCGTGGAATGCTATCACACACGTACTCGACTTCCATGGCGTCCAACTCCTCGCACCTCTCCAAGTCATATGCAGGTCATCTTGATCGGTCACAACAACAATGATAGTTGGTGAATAAACAATGATATCTTTGATCGATGCATTGAATCGCAGAGTTGGCGGGTTCTTGATCAACAGCTCATTGAACACTTCCGACTCGAACGTGACGTGAGCCAATGAACGAAGTGAATCTGGACCGAACTGAGCAGCCAGCACTTGGATCGGAACAGGTAGGAATCCTTGGAGACAGTAAACATTGGCTATGCATCCGTCTCTCTTCGAGTTCGCGTGAATCTCGCCTGCCGCGATGATGACCTCACGTTTATCGGAATCGACGAGACTGGCATGTCCAACAACACCAACCCTTGCAACTACATTTTCCGCCTTTCCAATGGTAGTAATTATCGTGGAAATACGATTTACATCCTCAATGGAAATGCCACGGATTCTTCCGTCATCCAATTGAACAAATTGGTATCGCTGACCAGCTTTAAGAGATCGTATCATGTGAGATACGTTCCCCCATTCTTTGACCATGACAGCCGTTTCAGGATGTTTTAAAAGTGTGGATAGGCTAAGTTGGTGGGGATGCCATTGTTGTGTCGCTGTAAGCGAGGACGTCAACTATATGCGCTTTTGCTACAAGGGATAGACATACGCATACTCGAGACTACCTCAAGCTTATCGGGAGCTAATCTCCCCAAGTTCGGTTGAATAGCGGTAGTAACGACGCCACTGGTTGACACCTTTGCGGTGCCAGTACCAGTATCGTCATTCAAAACGAATTCTCCGGAATATTTGACTGATTGGGCGTTGCCCATGCTTGAGGAAAGGGCTCTGGATGATTAGAGACGCCGTGGTTCCAGAATTTGTACCTAGTGTCCATGAGGCCTTGGTGAGGAAGGTCAGTGGCCGCATCCGCAGGTTCCGCAGTTGATTACAAGCGCCTTTTTCGTTGTTCTGCTTCTCAAAGTTATGATCGCCGTACGAATAACATACAATGAGCAAAGAACGCGGCCGGCAATTCCTGTATTATTTTCTCTGTCATAAAGTTGAGCTCTCCGCATACTTAAATGCAAGCAAAGACGGACCACCTTGCCTGTCAAAAAATGCAGGCGCCTATTGATTCGGCGCCTATTCACATCACACAGCATCTCATACCATGTCTAGATCCGTGCTGTTCGTTCAGCTGCAAACCTCAAGCAACATCAAGCTGCCACTCATACTAGAACAGCCGTTCCTCCTATACAGGTTGAGAACCTGGTCACTCGTTCTATATTTCCTTGGACGGCTTGGACAACGTGCGGTTTGGCGGTGCAGAGTTCTTTGAACGAGTACGACCGAATGGAACGATCTCTCACTCCAATGGAATCAGAAGCCAGTCAAATTCAATGCTTGCTCAGCGGTTGGCAAAAAACGAAGCAGGATTTTGGGAGAAGGTTGGAACACTTTGAAGAATCAGTAAAGAGGTTAGAAACTATTTGGCGCAAGCGAGGGGAGGAATCAGCCGGTGCGCGTTGGTGATCACCTTTCTTACGCGTTGCTTATCTGGTTGAACTTCCCGTTAGGGAATCATGGGTCAAGACAGGAACTTCGGGACCAAGTCTTGGTGCGTGTATGCTATGCACGGCTGAATGGAGCCCCAAAACTCACTCAACTATTCTTTGATCTTGACGTTGCATGTGGAATTACGAAGACTGCTTCAAAGATAGTGTCTATCCTTCATAATACTCCTACGAAAACGTCAAGGGAGGCTCCAGTACAGACAATATGCGTGCAAAACGTGAAAGATTCGCAGCAGGATGGTTCAACAGAGCCTCCTCTCCCCCCTTTGCTTATGATCCTTCGGAATAGAGTGGTAAAGGCATCAGCATAACAAATGTTTTTCTATCGCGTTGAGACTAGCAAACAGCCTGGAGCCAAAGAGGATATGGAGAATTACACGACTGCAATCAACTTGATGGGCAGACTTTTACGCATGAAAAGCTACACCACAGTCGGATTGCAACTCACAGATGCTAAAGACATTGAGAATCTGCTCGATTTTATTGTCAATGTCGGTGATTCTCAACTGACTCCTACAGTGTAAAGTGATGTTAACTAACGGCTGATGGTTGAAGTTGCTTCGCCACGGTGATCTCCTTCATACAGGCATCCCCGATGTGAATCGCAAGGCTAGGCGGTTGATGCTAAAACTCCTCACAAAGGCGTCAATCATACCAAAGTCTCTCTATCTACCGAATGTCATGCTCTCGAGTCCCTACTCTATTGCGCATGGGGGATTTGCAGATATTTATGTTGGTAAATATCGTCACAATCGAGTAGCCCTCAAGCGATTGAAGAGTATCAAACGGGATACGGCAAGCATCTGTTGGTTTATCTCATACAACCAGAACAATGACCGCAGTTCAAGGACTTTTGTCGAGAGGCTTTGATATGGCGATCGCTCTCACATGCACATGTGCTCCCCTTTTTTGGTGTCCATTACGAGGAGGAGAGCAAATTTTTGTATCTGGTATCGCCGTTCATGGAGAATGGGAGTTTGATTGAATGGCGAAAGAAATGGGATCCATCTCCAATTGAGATCGAGAAGCGTGTGGGAACCAGTTTCTTTTCCCCACATTTTTCTTCTCTCATGCCGGTAATGTTCTGCTAGATCTTGGAGGTGGCTGAAGGCGTTCAATATCTACACTCGGAAGGTATTGTTCATGGTGATCTGCGCGGGGTCAGTATTTTAACATAGTATCTCTCCCAATGCTGTGACGAGTTTGAATTGATTGATTTCATTGTAACAGGAAAATATCCTCCTTGACTCTGATTTGCGCGCGCGAATTACAGATTTTGGACTGACGCGACTCTCGGATGCAACAGCCACAAAGCTTTTCGCCTGGTCGCCCAACTTCTCAGCTCCAGAAATCCTGTTTGAACTATTTGATGAGCTTGATGACGATTGCTCAGAGTCGATAATAAGAACAGAAAAGATGGATGTTTTCGCCTTTGCTTGTCTCTACTACCAGGTTTGTCATTTACCAGTACTCAGCATTCGCCGCTCCAGTTGTCGTGATTCAATCCTGACATGCACCGGCAGGTACATTTTGGCGCTCTTCCTTTCGAGGGGAAGGACGATTTCATGATCGTCAAGCTAGTTAGAAATGGGAAGCGTGGAGATAGACTGACAGAGCCGAAGATGGAGGACAGAGCGTGGAAGCTGATTAACCGCTGTTGGAAGACAGATCCGACCAGACGCCCGACGATGGAAGATATTGTGGAGATGATGACAGATTGGCAGTCTTCGCGTGACATTCCGGTGCTGTACCTAGTCATATAGTTGTTGTAAGCCGCTCGGTGGGGGGAAGTCGCTTTTCTATGTGGTTGAAACATTATTGTCAGTCCTCTGTTGTAACTGACAAGACAAAAACAAGGCGGCATACAAAGTGATTAATTGACGTACTGCCTCAAGATGTCTTCGCGTTCGGCAGTCTCTATTACGAGGCAAGTTTCACGCCAGATGCTATGTTCTTCAGTACCTTTTTTTTTCTTGAGACTGAGGACGCTAACCTTGATTGCATTGCAGATCCATTTCGGCAAGATGCCATTCCAGGGGATGGGCGATGTTGTGATCTTCAAGCAAGTCAGGAACGGGAGACGTGCGCCAAGGTTGAAAGAACCGACGATGGACGATAGAGCATGGAAGTTGGTCAATGGAGAGTCTCCCGACTTGAAATCGGATACTAGTAACCAATCACCCCAGCACATACGCCCAGTAGTAATACGATATCAATACATTCAACGGAGCCTTTACAATGATAATCTTGTTCAAAAAGTAATTTAACGATGCTCCACTTGCTGTGCACTTCTTTCGCCTGTGAGCTGGAGCCCAAAGGGGACTCCCATATTCTCCACGCCAACGGCCTTGCCATCATTACAAGTCAAAAACACGATCAAAAAACAATCCGTCCCGCTTAATTTCTCTTGACGGCGGGTTTCCAGCTGCCAGAGCCGATTCCCATTCCAAAACTACCAAACGCAGCCCCACCAATCGGGCCAGCATTGCTCGGCGGCTGATGAAACATTTGATTACGGTACTCTCGCTTGTATTCGGAGATTACTCACCACTACGTTGTTTGACAAGTTCGACGGCTGGAAGCTGGAGCGGTACGAAGAATTTGGCAGTGCGTGTATCGCGAGGAACTTGTTTGGCAATGGGCGATCTTCGGTGTTGTACTAGATGGCACAATTGCGTTCAAAAAAGGGCCGAAATGTGTAGAATAATCCTCACCTGGAACTCCAAGCCAATTCCGTCCGCCTCAGAAACATCCAAGAGCTTCACGAGCTTCTTGCCGATCCTGTTAAGTTTCTCCACATCGTCCTTACTTCTCGTCCAAACCTGAATCCGATCAACCTTACTCCTAAGACTGACAACTGCACCGCATATATCATCCCCCTCTTCAAGCTCTTCGCCAACAAGGGCCATAGCAACCCAACCCCAACATCTATCAAGAAGCGCTGGGTTATTCTTCATTGTTAGGACCCACTTGCCGCCATTGGCATTAGCTGGGTCTTCCCACATTGGCTTGATGCCAGTCTTGAAGAGGTGATAGTTGGAGTTGCGCTCGAGCTTGGAGGGAGACTTTAGCCAGTTGAAGTATCGACAGAATGACTCGACGGTATCGAATTCTCCAATCACCGTCAATCCTGCTTCGTAATCCGTCGACTCTGGTGGGTGGGCGGAGAATGAGCCTGCTGGAGCAGCAACAGGACCAGGTGCACCCGTCGACGAAGCAGGGGTATATGGTACATTCGACTTGGTATCGTGGAAAATTGTCCTAAAAAAGTAAATATATGCGTCACCCTCACCCTGAGATTGATAGTCGCAAGATGTATGCGTACCACGGAAACTGTAGAGGATGTTCTGGCGCCTTTATCTTCGCACCAGGCGCCTTGGGATCATCTATGGTCTCAGCTTCTGGTGGTCTGGCAGAGCCGTCGATACTCAATGTACGCGTCTTGACCAGGCGCGCAGTGATAGCGTCCAGGCTTGGTACGCCTTTATACCCTAGCGGTACATGTGGCTTCCTCTCTGGAATGGCAGTCTCCTTGTTATGTTTTTCCAACTTCTCCGTAGTTAGCGGTTCCCCACCAGAGTCATTGGAAGGGGTGTTGGACTTGGGAGGCGAAGTAGAAATGACAGACGGCGACGTCGATCTGGAGCCAGGCACATTTACAGCCATGGAATCAACGGTAGTCGTCGAAGAGTTGGATACGTTAGCTGATACGCCCGTTCTGAGTAGGCTCGTCGGAAGTCTCGGGCGGGGTGCGCTGGTGGTGCTGGCGGTCGAGTTGGCATTGGGCGCGTTGGTGATGTTGATGCGGGCTGCGAGCTGGTTGAGAGAGGGCAAACGAATGCCGTTGGGAGGCTTGGTGGTTGTGGAGGTCGTTTCAGTGGACTGAGTTGAGTGAGAGCTCATCGTGGTCAATGGCAGAGAGCGAGCGGGGCGGTGAGCACAAACACTGCCATCATGATATCGTCCGTCTGCTTTGATATGGCACAAGCACAGGCGTCTCAAGCTTGTTTTACTTCTCACACTCGAAACTCAATAGAGCCTGCTTTTCAAGGCCGTTCTTCCCCCCTTCAGCAGCTCACGGACATGGATTTTGAGCCGAAAGGGTCTTGTTATTGCTCTGACATACCGGTCCTTTGAGCCTCCGTACTATATTCTGAGGATTGGTGTCGTTAATGTCCATCTCCACCTGAGCCATATCTCTGGCTCATAAGCTAAACACTAATCTTGGAAGGCAGGTCTGCCTCATAGACTCTGACTATCATCAAGGGTTTTTCACATCTTTCGGCAAACCTGCGGTGCTCGTCGAATATCTCTCGAAAACCTTACATACTACAACACCCAACGACGTATGTGCATAACGGACCCCAAGCCTTCTATTTTCCAACTTTATTCAATCCACAGATAGAAAGACAAGTTAAGAAATTTACAAACCTCACATACCAGTGGGTTGAAATAGAGCTACATTACACTTTCCATGCGAAGAAGAATAAGAAAAGAAGGGCTACATATCTCCATTTCCGCGGACTATGCTTGCTCAGATTCTATCATGCTAAGAGGCGCGACAGAAGTCAGGACACTCGCAGATCTTGTTGCTCTTGGCGATGGCAGGTTGACCTTAGTCGCCTGCTGGCGTAAGTGATGGATTAAGCGACCAGCGCAGACAGAATGTAGCACTCTATGCATGCTTTTTTTTGGAACAAAGTGAGCCGGTGCGGAAATGGATGAATAGGCCAATCAAGGTGCTCACAAGATTAGGATGTATATGCGGGCGACCTTTCCAGTCCGCGAATGAGGATAGACTAAAGCGGTCAAAGGAGCTCCGTGACTTACCACGATCATGACAATGTTTCCAATTGACAATGCTATTGTGACCCAGTCAGTCTATTGTTTCGCAATGGACAAAGAGGACGGTGTTGATTCACACCTCCAAGGTATACATAATACATGATTCCTGTTGCAAAGCGTCAGTTAACAATTTCAAGGCGCTGGATATCCATTCACGGCTCACCATCTTGGGTAACCATCTTTACAAAGGGTGATTTACTTTGTCTGTCTGTGTGTTGTTTCAGAGGAGCCGATGCTTCGACGAATGACCCAAGGTTATCAAACAAGACCTACAAGCTGATATGCCTGCTATCGCTGTAAAAACCAGAATCACTGTACGGCAAGTGATCAGATAAGATGAGATGAGATCTGGTTAGCACACGTCAACACCCTCACCTACTTCAAAGGCAAGAAACAAAGCATAAATAATCGATAGGCTTGGCTTTTTTGTAGTAATACAAGGAAATAGCATGGGATTTGGAGTTTCAATATCTATTCGTACCATTCAGATGTGATTCATACCAGGCAAGAGATACTTGGGATACGCACGGTGTACAGAGTGGATGTAGGATATGACGATGACCAGCGTTGGGATGAAGCATCCAGCCCCTATGGCAGCGAAGATGACGGCGATAATCAAGTTCTTACGCCAAAGGGTCCACGTCCTAATGGCGAGGAGTGCTAGAAATATGCGCTGAGAACAGGATTAACACATGTAACTGCTAGAAACCTACTTTCGGCTATGATTACCCCAATGACGATTGACGCTTTAGATAACGGTAACAAATCAAACCGTTTGTCAGTCGCAACAATGACGAAAAATGGAGGCTATACCTGGAGCTATCCGGCCGGTAGTCACACACGCTGAAGTAGAAACTCCGGGCGTAACGGTGTCTAAGTTATATGTAGCATTTCATCCAGAGAACATTGATTGAGAGAAGGTGCTTCTTACAGTAGAGAATCATGGTGACGTCCATGAATGGCATATACCGCATTATCAAGTACAGCACCTTGACCAAATTCCAAGGTGCTTTCCAAATCAGATTCACCTCCGCGTCAAGAGTCAAGAGATAATCAAAGTACTGTTAATTTCGTTGAATTTAACAATTGCGAAAGCCAGAAATGCTCATACAAGAATAGTTGTGCTGGTAACTTTCCGCACCACGTAAAATCGCATCAGTTCTCGGCCCATAGTTGTGTATGTCGAACGTATTACTCACCATGCACATACTGTTCGCCGATGATAGGGAGAAATAATCGTCAATAACAGATAAGCGATGCCCAACGATACCCACAGAACAAGACGTACGTTCGTTGCCCTAGCTAGAATCAGCATGTCGGTATCGAGGACTTCCGACATGGTCGTTGTCCTGCCCAACGACTGTGGATGGTGTTACGCTACCATCCCCTGGAGCCCTCGTCACACATTTTGTATAATTGAATTGCACTTCGTAAGGCTTGGTCATATGTCAAGCAGCACTGAGTAGACAGTCACGTTCCCCCTGTCAAGTTGATTGCATTTATAGGCGGGTTGTAATCTGTCGAAGTTTCTGATATCCACCTGAGGCATCTTTAGATGGTGGGGTCCAACAGTAACAGCGTAGCTGAAAGGCTTCTAATCGCCAGTCCTAATCCACTATCTAGGAGACGCAATAGGTGACCCAAGCATATGGGACGCGAGTCAGATAACTGTTGCTTATGTGAAGGTCGGAAAGATTTCAATGGAGAGGTTACAGAGCATTGATCACAGTAGATTAATCCATGGCTGCGAGTCGCAGAGCGTGAATCTGCGAGGACCCTGCCGTGTGGAACGTATTATCATACTCGCTTTTTACCAGATGTCATACGTTGACACTTACCCTGGTACACCTTATTCAGAAACAAGGCGTCACTTCAGGGGTCCAGCGGGGTAGAAGTGAAATCTCTGAACCGTAGACATGAACGCCCAATTGAAGGGGATCAACAAGAAACTCGGCCTTCAAATTTTCGAGTCCGAGCCTCAGTCACATTTCACTGTAGGTTACCGATGACGGTTATCCTTACGGTGGATTCTGGCACAGTCAGCTGTCACGCTAATTGAGTTAAACTGTCAGATAACTCACTGCTCTGGTATAGGTGAAGCACCCGTCATGGACTGTTTGAAGTAAAGTCTCGAAATAGCTGTCAGTACAGAACCGAAAGTAACGCTCGCGGAGTGAGAGATAGTGGTCACTGCTTACCGGGTGCCAAAACGCGCTGCGCCATCGGTCTTTTCCGAACAAAAACGTGCCTTGTCACACAAATGTCCCTCACCTGGGCTTTCATCATACGTAGCGTGTCGTTTATGAATTGACCGCCTGAGGTCGAAGCAACATTAATGTTAGAAGCGTGGCCGGTTTAATATGATGTAATCTATCAAAATCTGTAGGGGTGGGCGCGAACAGCAGCCACAGGGAACTGACCTCGTAATAGACCAAGCCAAATGCAAAAACGTCCCTCTTTTCTGTCCGCAACATTGTTTCCGCGTCATTATCCATGACACCATGATCAGCCCCGTCAAACACGCTCAATAGCTCTGGGGCCGAGACGTTGGCAGATAATACCAATGTCATGGTAGCAGTGGCATCGCACATACTCCTCCCAGATCAGCATGAATGACATCTTCAAAATGGAGGTATTGTAACCCATCAGCAACCTCCAGAGTTTTGGCTGAATACACGCTTTTCAACGTCAATTGTTGATGGGTTCAACTTCTTTCCCCGTTGAACTGTGTTCCGTTTTCCATACAAAAGAAAGGGGCCACATAGTCGCGAGAGAGAGGTCGCCACAACAATGCTTTTCGTTTCGACCTTGAAAAATACACTCGAGATAATCCAATAAAGCTCAATGCCTTCCACAGCCGTGACTTGCAATCCGGAGTTGATGTAATTTTTACGCCCCAGGAATTCAGCGAGCAGGTCCGTTGTCATCGCGTTAACCACGAACCTATCGACGACGCAAACACTTGGCTCCTTTGGACATGAATGAGCGTTGTCCAAATCCCTCGACTTTTGCGCTTGACTCGAGTAGATGCGACTGATGTCAAGAAATGCTGCGAGGGAAAGCGACCGCGAAGGTGTGACGCGCATTGCATGGAAACTAACATATGACTCTTGCCCGAAATATGTTGTATCAAATTGACCAAGACCCCGCATATATTAGATGCCAAAGTGATGGGACTCGATTTTCATGTGCTAGCCTTGGACAAAAGTAGGAATGGATGCTTGTTGTCTTGGTGGTGTGCTTAGGACCAAGATACCAAAATGTTGTAGACTTCCGAATGTCGGTTATGAGCGATTTGATGGAGTTGTATCTCTATTAGCCGATAATTTAGGCCTCGAATGAAAAGATGTCGGTGTGATCGAGTAACATTACGGCGATGATTGTATTCGAGACGGTGAATCTGATGACTTCATTGCGCATTTGCGTTTTCGTCCAATCACAAAATTCATCCATCGTGTTTGTCATCATAGTAACCTCGGAACCAAATCGACGTACTATATGCGCGAAAGATGTTCAAGTTGCAATTGTAAAACGTTTTGGCAGTATCGGAAAACCGATATATAGCACGCCTACTTCCTAGGTTTCGTCCATTTCGGATGCCGACGTTTTCAATGACGTATCGAGCACGCACATCCCTCGAGTGCCCGAAACACGAGTCACGCCTTGGAAGTGTGTCCGAGCAGCCCCTGCTGTCTGAACCTTGTGGGAGGGCAGCAATTTATTCAAGGCATTACACCATATGACCAGCACGGGTATACTTACCATTGATGGGCTGGGGACAGTAAAGTCATGAGGCGCTGACGTGACTGGTATCATGACGTGGAGTGAGGTCAGCAATGACTGACACGTCAATTCATGCATGTTGAACGTTGACAATCGACCGGTGAACGCGTCCTAAAGTTGTACTGTACCCAGTAACAGCTTGCTTTCACGGAGATGGCGCGGCCAGGCTGCAGTTTCTGTGGTCGGCGTTGGATATGACCTGTAATTCGTGCGTGAATATATTCAGTGACTGCAGCGGCCCTCAGGCCTCAGTAATGATGATTACATTGAATGATCGCAACAATAAAAAACGTGTTGCGACCTGCCTCAGCTCCGCCTTGTGTCTCATCTGCGCACGATATGTTTAAATGGTGACGCAACTGGGTGCTTTTTTGACGTTCGATCTAACCGCATGTTGCAGCCCATGACTAGGATGACTGTGGAGGATGTGTAACAGTTGCAACCAGCTGATCAGACACCGTGATCACCCGAACAGTCAGGTGCTGTAAAGCTGGGTCCTGTAACAAAACCAATTATTACTTGACGACACTATAAAGATCCACGTAAATATTCTCTCCCTCTCCCCCTCCCCCTCCCCTTTCCGCCCTTTCATTCCGCTGCACTGTGACATCGGCTCCGTACTCGATATGTTAGAAAACCGGACTCCCGACTTGATGCACGTGTATATCAATCCTCATTCGGCGACATCGGGTCACCCTCTCTCACACCGTCCATATGCTCGCCACTGCTTCTGCTACTAACGCATCTGATTATCTTCGGACGTTTGATGTCTCAGCGACGGTAACAATTCCTCCGACTCACGGAATGCGAAAAGGACAACTCGCAGGCTATTGCACCCAGTCTTGGGGGGCGATCAACAAGCGACAACAATGTAGACCAATCAGATGAGATCTCTGGGAATTTTTACAACAGTGGCTGGGGTCTCAGCGTGCGTTTCTCTGAGATTGATGTGAACTGACTATTATCAGAAAATACGTCTTGATAGCGTGTAACGGCGGCTCAGATACTATCTCCTATTGTCTACACAAACGATGTCCCCCCACGTCGAGCAGTCAGTCGTTCCTACAGCAGTCGATCACGAACAGAAAGGCACGAAGAACGGCAGGCACCGAAGTTTGTCGAGGCGAACGCAAACCGAGGAGGCCCTTGGTTGCAAGTTCTTGGTTCTTACATGAATGATATTACCATACCCACCGGCTATTGATCGATTGTAAGTTCCTCTTCTGAGCGTGGAAGTGCCCAACCAGGGACACAGACCCTCATCGATGGACTCAACTTTCCCAAACGAGCGTTGACCTGTGAACCTGGTTTCGAGTTTTGCCCCTGTCAATGCCTTCCAACCGTGACGGTCCAACCCGCTCGTAGCGCAATGGGTACCCATCCACACTATTTGTCCTTTCCCTCATCATTGGCAACCGTCGTTCCCTCTCGTGAGGATCATTCGCTTATTGTGTGAGCCGTGGAAGAATCTGCGTTTTTGTGCAAAGGCCTGCTTGGTGACGAATCCGATCTGGCGCGAAACTGTTGCTCTGCCTCGGCGATAGCGAGGCGGTTTTTTTTTCTGCTATGTTTGTCTTTAAGTCTTCCTTTCCGGGTCTTGGGTACTGCGATCATTCAACCTTAATGCGACCGACGCACATGCTTTTGCTCCGTTGCCCAATGTCGGACCATCATGCTGCCTTGACTCGTCTGACCCCCTTTACTCGGCCTTACTAGGAATACCATACGAAGCACGCTCCCGATTCGATTCGGATTCGACTCTCAACAACTACCCTTCTTCGCTGTTGCCTTTTTCGTTATTGGTAAGATGTCTCGTAGAGAAAGTTTGTAAGCATGTGGTGCGCTCAGGAAAATTCTCCCATACAATTTTCAGACCGACGCATTTGATTCGCTCACGCTTTAGCGGTTGACCTGTGAAGCCCGCCAATGTCTCTGGCATTGACAGGGCTGTCAAGGAGAAGCTTGCCTCCAAACAAAGACGTCATTATTATGTGCTATATGGTATATGGCATGCATTGGTACACGCCCTTGGGTAAGTTATGCCGAGGAGGTACTATCGGTTGCGCGCTCCAACCGCAGTCCATCCCACCTACTAGTTTCAACTTTCATGCCTTTTACTTGGGCTGAACCTAATCCTGGGCGTCTTATGCCTCGCCAAGCTTCTTTGCTTATGCTCCACCGCACTCCATTACTTTTAACCATACCATTAGCCAACTCAAACTTTGCACCTTTCAAAGATTACTAAAACAGCGAGGAGGGCGCAAATATGTGGACAGCAGGATGACAAGGTGTGTGTGTGTGTGAGTGCGCGTATGTGACGGCGGCTTGGATGTCGCTTTAAGTTTTAGGCAGGGCGTTTCCCTGTTTCCCCCTCAATTTCATATAATGATTCCGATTGTCCCTCCAACACGCTCCCAGACCCAGTCAGCAAACCCCCCTTTGCATTTTCTTTTTCCCTGGTTCATTTCTTTACATGACTTATGATCAGCCTTGTTTATCCTCGTCCGGTGTTGCCGCAGTTGCGACGAAAATGGATACACACAGTACAGTATGATCAATAAGTTTGTGACATGATACCTGCAGTAGGCGACCGGAGTTTCGACCGCCGGTGAGAGGGGAGAGGCGGGGAGAGCGCTTGAGCACCGCTGAGCGTTGATCGAAACATCAAAATTGAGGGTGGTTTGATGGTTACGTCGTGGAGATACGGTGCTGTGCATGTCGGCAGCCATTTTGGGTGTTTTTGTTTTTGTTTCTGTGGGTTGCGGTACTGTATGGCGGCGACCCGTCGGGTGAGCGTTGGAGTGGAGGGGAAGGGGATCCTGTTCAAAAAAGTTGGAGGACAATGGCGCATTTGGATCGGCCCGCCGTTTCCGTTCCCAACTCTGTTCCAACCCCGCGCATCGAGGGAGGGATGGCCAAGAAGGACGATCGTAGGGCGAAGCTTCTGTCAACAAGGCCCGACTGCCATGCTCCATTGTCCAACTAGTATGTACTCTCTAATGGACGGACCTTCTCCAGCTTGGCGTTGCTCTTTGTCTTGGCATCTGTGCTTCTTTCGAGTACTATTGTCTTTACACCTACATTGACTTTACACTAATGATTACCACGCGTGGTGTGCCAAGATGCTAGCTGGGGAGGTAGTGTTGGTGGTGGTGGTGGTCCTCTCATGAACGAGGCTTGTGCGGTGGCTGCGGGGGCAAGTTCCGTGGATGATTAATGATTAATTCATCCGTAGTTTAAACGTTTACTTTTGGAACTCCTGGGATCGGACGCCGTTTGTGCTGTTTCAGTGTGATTAAGCACAGGGCAACTGACAGTCGATGATTTCGGCGTCCCATGTACTTACATACCAAATATAATCGATTGATCAGTGATTATGCATTACACGACTTTCTCCCGGCACTGTATAGTTGTCAGAGTCTGTTGTGAGAGTGTTAGGAAACCCGTACAGGCAGGAAGTATATTCCGCAAATTTTCACATTGAATGGGGTCGACGTTGCTTGTCTCATCGTTCTTCTTCTTCATTTGATGACAGTCTATTGGAAATGGAACTGAATAGTTGGAAAGGCAGATCGTCGATTACAATACAGTTACACAGCGTACCGCCATTTGTGACGCAGAGAACCGGCACAATCGAAAAAGAAGACGTTTAGCCTCATTCCATAGACTTTACCGTACCCAAAATCTCGTATTGAATATCGCGAGAGTCTGACCTCAGTTACAGTATTGGCATTGGCATCTGTCTTTGGGTGAAGACTTTCCATGCGTCATGAATTGAATGGAATTGAAAATGCCGGTCGGCGACAGGGAAGCGGTTTTCAGGGGGCGTGTTGGTCGTATAGACATAAACGTGGTAGTGAGTGGCGTTTGATATCGAATGGGTGCCTGGATTGGTGAGATCTGTAACTTCCTTTTTTTTCATCATCTCTTTTTTTGTAATTTTGTCTGCCAAAGTTGAGAGCGGGGTGGGTTCTGGTGGGTTTCCTCTTTCCCGACTTGGACAGTTGCGCCGCCTTGGAGACTGGAGTCCTCCTGATGCCATATTGAGTAACCGTTGTGGTGCGTCTTTTGGTTGCGTGGTGGGGGCGCTCGGGTAGGAACTGGAACTGGGGCTTCCGTCTGTGATTCGTCGCTATGGCCTGCTGATGTGCTTTTCGATGTGCACCCAAGAGATTGGCGAATTGGAGGGCTCTACAAGAGTCCACGAGAAGCGGTAAGTACAATGAGTGGACATGCTATACGCTCGCATAACTGCGAGGATTGCGTTCATTTAGGAAACAATCCTATTCAATGCGCTGCGGGACCATAAAGAGTATTGGTCTGGTCGTGGTAAGTAAATGAAACCTGGACGTGACATGGATTGGGAGTAAGACGACGAACTTTGTTATTCAGGGACCCGGTACTGTAGGTCCATCGCTACGCGGTGCACGTCAACAAATTTTTTTGTATTTTGTATTTTGTATTTTTACATTTTCTTTTCTTGGGTCCTGATATGGCGTGCTCGCCCTTCCGCGGATAAGTGAGGATGTCAGGGTGGGAATAGTCCATTCCACGGCATCAAACGTTCAAGGGCGCCTAATCAGCGACAGCTCACGGCGTAGATAATGACGTATGCCCGAGTAAAGACCCAGCCATGCAAGCAGGTTATGTGTCGATTTAGGAAGCAAAACTCTAGTCGATGCCCGGTGTTCGCGAATCGGCCGGTCGATGGAAGATGGTTGCTCAAAGTTGCGAGCCCATCTGCTGTGATTCATTCACTTGAGGACCTATCTAGCCTGGATCTGTCGCAGATGGGACCTGCCTGAGGAATTGTGCGATTGGGTCAGGATCGGACCGTGAAAACGTGGTATCGGGTCCGAAAACTATAAAAGTGATCCGACAGACGCCTGTGGGTGTCCGCATTACTCCGGAGATACTGGGGAGGATCTGCAAAAAGAGGGAGAAATGCGGAGATTAGCGGCCGATGTGGGGTAATACCGGCAACATGTGAAATAAGGAAATTAATAGAAATGGAAATTCAGTTTTTGCGTCTCGTTTGCGGGGTAGCGGCTCGGTTAATATTTGGGCCTGTTTGTACGTGCCTGCCGCGTGGGGCGGGACGAGGACCCCGGAAGTCGCATGGTCGGCGAATAATTTTGACTTTTTAATCAATCTCGCCTCGTCTCTTCCATCCTCTTACCACCATCATCTCCCATGTCTTTCTTCTCTACACCAGCCTACAAACCGCACATCAGACAGGAGGGCTTTCATTTACCGTCTCCAGCACCTTCCTCAACAACACCGCCCCCAAATACATCCACGAACGCCAACTCGGCCAATGGCAATGCTGGAGGCTTTGATATCTTCAATATCAGTTCGCACCATCTTGTTCCGGATGTTTTTCGCAAGTTTCCCTCAGCCGCGTCTGCAGATAATGGTGGCATGGACTTTGACGACGAACTGGCATCTTTGATCGGTCCCCCTCCACAGCATCAATCAAACGAGCGCTCGACTCAATCCCCCATTCCAAACCCAAACGGCGCGCACCACGCACATAGTGGAAGTTTCGATGACGGTGCAAACGGAACTTACCATCACCGTCCACAAACACACAATATTTTTGACATCTCTGCCCCAACATCGACGCAACAACAGGTTCCCCTCGCTTCATCTGCTTCCTCTACCGCATCCGCTTTTTCTTCTCATTTCAGTCATTTGAATGGTAACGTTAATAATACCAATGCCGCAAGCTCAACTAATATGAATACCTCGAATGGAACGCATTCTCAACCATCATCCCTGCATTCCCCGACTATGCTACCGGACTTTACACCTTCGCATGCTCACTTCAATTCTACTCACCCCGCCCTCAACTCATCTATGCGTTACGAACCTCATCCAGACGTTCCTCCATCGTCATTCCCTCATCATTTTAGCCGCCATACCCCTTCCCCAATAAATTCTTCTCATCAACATCAGCACTCCCACTCCCACTCCCATGCCCATTCTAGGTCAAGATCCCGATCGCGACCTCCTTCTGGTGGTAGTTCAGCTGCCGCAACTGGTGGTGGTGTTGGTCCTGCCCGAACTACGAGGTCGAGAAGGAACAACAGCGTAAGCTCGACGAGTCCTCCGCCACATGGCAGACCTCAAGCAATTGTTATACCCGGCTCGAGAAATAGCTCGAGCAGTGCGGGAGGTGCCATGAGTCCGCTTGCAGCGACTGGAGGAGGGTGGTTTATCCCGGGTCACGCTTCGTGAGTTTGGCCTGATTATTCCCCACCACGTTTTTTTGACGCAAAAAATGGTCATATGTGTGTGATGTAGGGCATCGGATTACTCGTTATCCGAGTCTTTGCACTCTCATTCCCACCACCACTCACATTCGCAATCTCTACACCACCCGGCTCACAACACCCATCAAGGGTATACGCCATTTTCCTTATCACCTCCCAATAATGTATCATCCTCATCTGGTAACAATGTTAATGGAAATTCTGATCCCCATTCGATGCATCTGCCATCCGTGTCGGCTTTACATCCCCACTCCTTGCCGAAGACGGCGTCCGTGCTCTCAGGCGGAGATCCGAATCACCATCACTTCTCCCCATCCACGTCATCATCAGGTTTGCCTGGTTCATATGGCTTAAACGGTTTATCAGGATTGAATGGACTTGGCGGACTCGGTAATCTGAACGTCAACGTCAATGGAGGACTTGGACCTGGTTCACCAGTCTCTCCAACGAGTGCTGGGTTGAACAGCCCACTTGGACTAGGGGCAACCAGCTTGGCAGGGGTGAATGGAGCGAATGTGACGGCTACGGCTGCTATGAGTGCTCACGAAAAACAGGCTGCTTTGGTGAATGAAAAGCGAAGAAGGCGGAGGGAGAGTCATAACGCGGTTGAGAGAAGGCGGAGGGACAACATTAACGAGAAGATTGGCGAGCTGGCGACGCTTATTCCGGAGTGTATGCTTGACACAGGTGAGTATATGCGTCCATATCGGCGCCTACATGATATCTCCGCTTTTGTTGCGCGATCATCTGATATGTGCTGACGTTTGATGACAGGCAATAATGCGAACGGGAACAACTCTATGTCACCCAATGGCTCATCACCACTCGATGATCAGATGCTGCCCTGCTCACCGCTTGATATGTGTGCGCCAAGTCTGAATGGTTCGTCATCACCCGTCGGCAGTAAAGAGAGACTGGCGAAGAAGGAGGAGGGGGGATCGGATACGAGCGTTGGAAATGGAGGGTCAGGTGGAAACGGTGGTGCCGAAGGTGGTGGAAACGGAGTAATGAAAGCAAACAAAGGCATGATTCTCAGGAAGAGTGTCGAATACATCAGGTCAGTCGGTGCGCGATTAACTTTACTTTGGATGCATACTAATTGCGTTGCTGTATAATCCTAGATATCTGCAACAGTTGGTGTCTGTACAGGGCGCGCGGAACCGCGAGTTGGAGGCCGAGTTGAAGGCCTATCGCGCCGCGGCAGGTGTCTTGTCCTCCCCTTCTGATCAATCGCCTTCAGGAGACGTAGAGAAGAAGGGCAGTCGCGAATCCGCTGGCCACGATACCGTGGATGCGGGTCAGGCACATCCAGTGACTTCCCCGTCAACGAGTCCCAGGGATGTCGGATCAGACGGGGAGATGAACGGGATGGTACTCCACGACGAATCAAGCAAAAATGGCGTTATCCGCAATTATAGCTCATTTGGTGCGGTATTTGGTCTTCCGAGTATGCCTGAGGGTGAAGGCGAGGAAGATGAAGGGATTGAGGGTGGTAGTGCTGTCGGCAATCTGGTGTATCCTGAGATGGATGGCGTGGAAGGTGGCGTGAAATATAAGCTCGCAGGAGGGGAGGGAAAACAGATTGAGAGGGGAAGGACGAGGATGAAGAATGGAATTGGTAAGATTAAGGAGGAGCACGATATGGCGATGGAGACATGACCCCGTCTTGCGTTTGAAAACTCAACTCGACTCTCTCTTTTGCACGGGTTCAAGAGCGTTCTGCAACGTTCAAGATTTCGGGAACAATGACATCCCGTTCCAGCGTCGTGAAGGTTCCTCTTCCACCCGTGCTAGCGCCGAATATGTAAACCAAATATTTTGAATATTTCCTTGTATGCCGCTTCGATTTCCTCCTGCAACAATGCCCTCGTCCGTTTCGCCGCGAAAAACAATCGACCGAGGACGAACTATGTCCACGTTTTTCTTTCTCCCCCACGTTTTGTCTCGATGCCACCACGCCTAATGTCGACGCGGTCGCGATGATTTCTAACCAAGTCTAAACCTCGATGCTTTAGAAAGGAAGAAGAAGAATCTGGAAGAAAAGAATTGTACTACTGCAACCCCAAAATGCGATATTTTTTGCATTGTCGCGCGCTCATTCAGCAGATCTCGGCCTAGAATTTTTTTTTCCCTATCAAAATTCTCGTATACCAAACCCGAAGAAGGCGACGAGAACAAAAATATGACGGCGACGTGAAACTGGATATGCAATATGCCATACATTCTGATTCCCCCCTATCCATCTCTTTCCCCTCCGTTTTTTTAAAATCTATCTGCTTCTCCCCTCGGCAATGATTTGTATTATTCAAAACAAGGTGCGCGCATTGAAGAATTTGCCGCCAGAAAGAATCGCATCTTTGTATATATCTCTCAATAAACGATACCGTTTTTTTTTTGTTTTTTTGTTTTTTTTTTGCCTCACCCAATTTTTGCTCTGGCGGAGCGAGTTATCGTCCGTCGATTTCTACAATACTATTTCCTGCAAATTTCGTCCCCTCTTATCGCTTTCTTGTGTACAACAGTTACGTTGAATATTCATTTCGACTCTTTTTTTCTTGTATCCAGTACTTCGTATACGTACCGCTTTTCTTTTTTTGATTCGTTTTTGACTCGTGAATTTCTTGCAATGTTGGATTATTATGACTGTGACCAATGTGTATCAACGTTCAATGGTTCAATAAAGAACTTTTGATGACATTTCAGTGCTCAAATTTTTAATTGCCGCAAGCAAAAAAAAGTGTGTGGATGAATTTTTCTATTTGATTTGTCACCCACCCTGCCTGGTTCTACGTTCTACGTTCTACGTTCAACCCTCCGCCGTTTCGGAGATGAATGGTAACAATGATGGAGTCGGTGAGATCGGGTGCTGGCCCAGTGGGTGGGAGAGGGGTAAGTATTGTAAGCGAGCGAGAGAGCTAAGCCTTGAGCTTGGGTGCCAAGTGGGTGAGTGGATCTTGCCAACTGAGGAGCTTGGTGCTTGGACAAACATGACCATTACATTGGACACCGCTTGTAGATTATAAATATTAGCTTTCGATAAACTGGGACTGAATGTGTATGCGCAATGCTCGAGGAGCACATACGCATGCACACCCTGGTTTTTTTTTTTTTTTTCATTTTTCATTCTATTGGATGGGTACCGGTGATGCGGGCTAGGATTGTTTGCTTCTCTCTGAATTTGAAGCAGGTTTCCGGGGTTTAGAGATGTCATTCATATTTTCTGCGAACTCGGTTTTCTCCCAGTTTTGTTTTTTTTTTTAAAAAAAAAAAAAAGGGAAAGAAGGGGAAGGGATGGAGGAACACGGAATAGATACGCGGGGTAAAAAAAAATGAAAAATGGAAAAGAAGCAGAAACAGAAACAGGAGGGGGGGGGGAGTAAAGGCAATAAAGAAATTTTCTGTAGGAGTAAGATGGAGAGGGAAGTTGTCTGGACTCTGTACAAACTTTTGGCAGTGGAGAGAAGATGATGATCGGCTGAGGGTATTATAGATTACAGTGAAGGCTATGAATGAAGGCGAGATGGGCATAGCAGTTAATCCAATGCATCCATACAATTCCATGATTAGAGCTCGCAAGAAGGCAGAGGGAATGAGAAAAAAAAATTCATTCTTCTTCCTCGCTTGGTCCGATTGACTCGTCGCAGGCTTCACTAGCACATTCAAAAACTCAGAATGGTCAAAAAAAAAACTCAATACGCGAAAAGCGTGGGTGCCACACTCAACGTTTCGTATTATAGCCCTGGGAGGTCATCCGTGTCACGGTTGACATGAACACTGATGATTAATGATTGAATGATTGCTGGTTTGCGGTCAATACAGCAACTTATAGAACACCTTTGGATAGAAAGGATCGATCAATATATTTGAGATGCTGATATTGATCAGTGACTTATTTAACCTTGAGATGGCCTCCTCTAGTTGCCAGGGTCCTAATAGGGTGCCGAGGGGGAATGTCATATTTTGGACAAAGGGCAAGGAAAGGCGGAAGCACGGCAAGTAGTTGTGTTTAGTCA
This sequence comes from Amanita inopinata Kibby_2008, assembly GCA_001691775.3. NCBI lineage: Eukaryota > Fungi > Basidiomycota > Agaricomycetes > Agaricales > Amanitaceae > Amanita > Amanita inopinata. Next base: position 49,351 of record JNHW02000040.1, on the reverse strand, counting down.
TCATTTGATATATTATGTGTATGTCGGTCTTCATTACGTCAGTATCCGTCTGATAGGCAACTTGCGCATTTGAGCCGGTGAATAGATTCAGAGACGGGTTATCTCAGACTGGAGTCCCCCCCCAGTTAGTGGCTGCTGTCGGCATGTATGCTGTGTGAGGGGAACCAGGAGAGTGGGAGCACGTAAAGGTTGGCAAAGCGAGGTTTGGGGCACGCTGCGTGGATGTGGAGCTTCCAGGGAAAAGAAACAAGGAACAAGCGCCATCCCAGCCATTTCTGAACGGTAAGATGAGGCAGGATGAGGCACAGCCAGGAACAGTTAGTCCTGAGAATAATCAGGCAAACAGCCCAACGGCAGCCCCTGCAGCCGATCGTCTCGTGGATTGAACCGGTTTATCGTCTCGACGCTAGATCAGGAAAGTCCCAACAAAAGCCAGACAGGTGGTTATGATAGATGGGCATTCAATGCAAGACCATGTGAGAGTCGCGGCAGTTGGGTAAAAATAGAAAAAGTTGGACAGTTAGAGTTTTCCCAACGGAATATACAATCTGTGTGTTCTGTCGTGTGTGGACGATGATTTGTATAGACGGCTTTGAGGCTAGATTCTGATGGCATCCCACACTCCTGACAAGTCAGATTGGGGTGAATCCCTTCGTGATCGTGGAGCAAACTGGAGCACTTTGAGCATAATCAAATAATCAAACGTCAAGCTTCAAGATTGGAGGAAGAGGACGAGGACGAGAATTGCAGTGGATGATGAGGAGAATCAGGTTGACAGGAGATGAAAGTGAGAGGTAAAGGTTAGCGGGACGAATCGCGGCTTCCAGAACCTGCGAAACGTTATTGGAGAAGGTGTGCAGTAACTTTGGCCAAAGACAATCTCTGAATTGAACAGTAAGGGTTCTCCGGGTCCCTACGACTCGCGAATGAGATCAGAAGTGGTTCAGGTTCTCTTCCAGAAGCGGGAAATCATACCCAGGAAGTCGGCTAGGGAAAGGAACGTACGACATAGATGACTTGGGGTTTATTTGTTTTCTTTTCCAACACGTTCATTCCTATGCAAGTGCTGGAGACTCCCTTTTCCATCTCTACTTATCATAGGTGTTCAACTAGCGACATCGACAGCGTGTAACCTGATGGACAGTGCCGGGAGGCTGACATTAACAGTTGGGCTGGTGAGATGATGATCAGCCACTGGCGAGGCTTCGGTTTTGGCGGGTACATTGTGTACGTCAAACTTGAGTTGATACCTACCGAGAGTCCGAGAGTCGCAAGTCAGACATGGATGCACATGCCATGTCCATCCAAGTCATCAAAGAAGTTTTTGAAGCGCTGATTTCGGATGGCCTGGTTCCTGTTGCCAATGTGGAGTCAAAGGCCTGTGTCTCGGTCTCGGTCTCTGTATGTTTTTTTTTCGAGTGTGGCTTGAGCGGAGTCGAGATATAACATCCAGGTTTTAGCTGAATGCTAGTAACGAGTAACGGTATGTGTCAGAGTACTATATTTGATGCGTAGCTGGCATGCGCAAAGGTACGTTTTACCAAGTTGAAGCCATTCCTAATGCACCAAGGTCATCTGCGCTGCTGTTGGGATGAGGATATGTTGGTTCCACATGCTATGCGCTATTTGAAGTGATAGTATTCTCCTGGTGATGCTTGACTTCCACATGTTGACTCTGGAGAAAATAGCTTGATTTTCTCATGAACTATTGTATTCATTGATTCTGTGCGCTTGAGTGACATGAATGCCTGATGGGGTCCCCGAATCCCCACAGTGGGCGAGTTACGATGTAGAGGGTGCGCCAAGGTGCAAGGATTTGTGTTGGAAGACAAGAAACAAGAAACGGTGGACAATGACATATTGAGCCCCGCCCAGTAGTCAGCTTGTTGAACTTGAACTTGTGTTCTTTTCTTTATATCCAGATAACCTCCAGAATTTCTCCAGCTTTATGCCGTTTGGTGAAGTCGTATGTGGATCACCAGGGTCTGGCAAATCGACCTATTGTTACGGGAAACATCAGCTCTTCAGCGCGCTGAACCGGCCGATATCTATCGTCAACCTCGACCCTGCAAACGATAACATTCCATATCCATGTGCCATCAACATCTCATCCTTGATTACCCTTCAAGATGCCATGAACACGTACGGTCTTGGGCCTAACGGTGGCATGCTGTATTGCATGGAATATCTGGAAGCAAACTTTGATTGGTTGGAGGAAAGGTTGAAAGAATTGGGACCAGATGCGTATGTCTTGTTTGACCTGCCGGGTCAGGTCGAGCTCAGCACAAACCATGAGAGCGTCAAGAATATCGTCGATAAATTGACGAAAATTGGGTTTCGAGTGAGTACGTCGTGCTCGGTTGTGCAGGCCAAGGGACACATGGTTGATTATCTTCGAGTAGCTTGCCACTGTGCATCTGTGCGATGCCCACTACGTTACAGATGCCTCAAAATACATATCAGTTCTTCTGCTCTCACTTAGAGCAATGCTTCATCTGGAGTTGCCTCACGTCAATGTCCTATCCAAAGTAGACCTAATCACCCAATACGGCGATCTCGGTATCCTGCTCTCTCTCATCTTCTTACTGCGATTAAGCTTTTCTCAACCCACGTCCTCTTTCACAGATTTCAACCTAGACTTTTACACCGAAGTCCAAGATCTTTCATATCTCGAGAACGCACTCACCGCAACCCTACCACCACGATTCACCGCCCTCAACATGGCCCTCATTTCTTTGATCGAAGATTTCGGGTTAGTGGGGTTCGAAACCCTTGCAGTCGAAGATAAAAATTCGATGCTGCACCTAACACGGACCATCGACCGCGCTACGGGATACGTATTTGTACCGCCCTCCAGTGCAACTCAGCCTCAAGGAACGGTGAAACAGCCTCCCGCGGATTCTGGATCACAACGGCCAAACGAATACGCGCTCTTTTCGTCTGCGTTGTCTGCGATGCATGGTGCGCGTAGTGATGTACGAGACGTTCAGGAGAGGTGGGTTGATGCGAGGGAGGAGTGGGATGCGCATGAGCGAAGGGAGTGGAGGGAGGAAGGTGAACTAGCGCGCAAGTTGGCTGGCGAGACGGGACAGGGTCAGGCTCTGGCTACTGGTCAAAGCGAGGTTCAAGAGAAGAACATAAAATCACCGAGTTCGTCATAGCTGGAATGTTTTCTTCATTGTAAATTTGCCCTTGAAAAGCCAAGGAACGTGCTGGCATTAATTCTGCTTAATGGACTCATCTCAAGCGAAGTGACAAGAGAGCAGCCAAGTAAAAATCAGCTAAATTATCAATATTACACGAAATGTACTAAGAGCGCTTCGTATCATTCACCAACAAACCCCTATGCCTCTCCAGTCTTTCATCACCGCCCGTCTATCAATTCCAATTTCCTTCGTAATCTCTTCTTGACGCGTGATAGGGAGCGCCTCAAAATGCCTCAACAGACTCCCATCCAAGATCCCTTTCGAGAGCGGTTTAGATACCCTGTCATTTCTCACGATACTATTCATGCGCAAGTTTTCGAAAGATGCAGGTGGAGGAAGGACCAATCAACCAGACGCACAACTCATAGCAAGGCAAGTACTGACCGGTAAGCTCTGGGATTCAAACCTGCCACATGTTGTATATTCCTCGCCAACTGGCCCTGAAGCAATTGCAATCGCTTGAATGCTGTCTCGTCGATAGGCACCAAAGCAGCAACCGAGCCGTCCGTCGACCCTTTGAGGGCAACTAGTTAGCATAGGCAAATATCCTCGTATACCGACTACGTACCGGTAATGAGTCGTGATTGCGGAATAGCTGGATCGTCCTTGATCCGACGAGCCACGAGGACTGAGGTGCGATATTCGCATTGCCCGTGGAACTCGGTTCTCAACAAGAGGTGCCGTCCATCGTGTGATTCGGGATCTGTCGTGATGCACAAAGTTAGCTTGGAATATAATACAACACGGACACCATCAATGATCCACTTGTCCAATGTAATATATGATGCGCGAACAGAACAAACGTACCTGAAGGATTATACTCATACACGCGGAAAATACCCTCTTCGTCTCCAGTCACAATAGCAAGTTCTCCATCCGTGAAGAAAAAGTTGGCGTGGGTGACACAAACTCGATTCATGTCTTTGGCAAGAAGGACGAGCCTGTATGGATCCTCCTAGTTGACGTAAAGAAGCATGGATGTTAGCCTCGAAGCCCAATGGGGTGCATAATGCAGCAGCATGTCGGCCGCCGATTGTCGAATGATCTGACAGGGGAAATTTAGATACTTACCTGGAACGCAACGAACCAGACACTCTTGACAGCGTCACCCACGAGTAGTAGATTTTTCAACGTGCATAGCGAAGTGACGTATACTCCAACGTCGAGGAACGCGACCCCCACGAGGCGTTCATCCGAGTCGAACGCGCGGACAAAAATCTACGATTCCCAACGAGACAAACACACGTCAGGCACAACAAAAGGCAGACGGGTTATTTAGAGAGAGTATAGGAGTTATGGCAGAATCGTACGCACTTTCTGGCCCATGGAAGAAACGAGGTAACCCTGAAAGCCACACACCGCCGTCACCGGTCCTTTGGCATCGTCTTTGCAGCGCAATCGAAGCTTATACCACCGTTTCGGATTCAGCGACGGGTCAGGAACGACTTCTACAATCTCAAAGATGTAAGTCTTGAAAATGCATGCCATCAACTTCTTGCAAACCGGAAATTCACTGAGGTACTTACGCAACCTTTAACCGCCAGATCCTCCCCACGGTCTATGGTTGTCCCAACAGCCACGTAGTCCTTTGTTCCTGCCTCCGTACTCGCAGTTTCGAGAGACACAATTGCAATATCGTTCACAAACTCATTCGTTGCAAATTCAAACCTGGAATGGAAATTTTTTAGGGTGCGCACTCGCCAAGACTGGAGATTATTTGCCATACCCATCCATGGTGATCCATAATTCTGGGGAGATCAGTTCAAGTGTCGAGCAATCACAGACGGGGTCCGCGATGTTAGGCGCTACAAATGAATAAGAAAATATTGGTGTACGTATTGCGACTTGCAACCCACCATCTGGTTCCCATACTCTGTTTCCGTCCTCATCGTAAGAAGCAAACTGAGCTTGCAAAGAAGAAGCAGCGACGATCAGTTGTGTCGATGGGTCAAAGATCACATTCGAGTAAGGTCGGCCGCAGGGAATTGACCGCAATGGCAATGGTCCCTCGAGCTGGTAGTCGGGTATCCACTCGAGAAGACTCGGTCCCTGCGTCAAACTCAATGAGACGGCCGAAGGACAAACAGTAATCCACACTCACCTCATCCGTATACAGCAGAAAATCGCTCTTGTACTCCCATAGAGAGCAAGCAGTAAAAGCATGCACAACGTTATGCCCCGAAGGGTACAAATGAAGGCCGCCCTTATCGGTAGCTAAAATCCAACTTGGATTGTCCCCTGTAAAGAAGACACCAGACACGGCGGTAGAGCCGACAGCTGTTGTGAAAGGAATGAAGAGTCTGGATATCCGTTTCTGTTCCGCGATGATACTCTTCTCCCCTTCTTCCGCCCTTTGGATCTCAAATGCTTTTGACAACGTCTTGACGAATCTAATTTTCAACGTCGATGTTCGGCGCGCCACCATTTCATCGCTGGATTCTGCATTATCCACTGGACCACTATATGGGCATGCCTCGTACACAGCCATCTGACCAGAACGCAACAATACCTACAAACGTAGGTTCAGCCTTACGTGAAATAAATCTGGGAGGCGACGTACGAATAGATAAGGTTTTTGGACAGACTCCCCGACGGAAGCCATGAGCAAGTACTCGACGTCAAGCTCTTGCGGCTTGCGGGGCGGGTCTTGCGGCAAAGATATTGCAGGGGGCTCGAGTGAATCAGAAAGGACGTTCTGAAGCGTTGCTAATGTCGAACAAGAAAACACTAAATTCAACTTCGGTAAAGTCCATATCTATGACAAAACATGAACATCCGACTGTGGACAAATGTTGACTGCTACTAACCTCCAAAACTCCTTGTGGACGCAATAGTAGTAGCCATTGACTTCTGCTTCCTGCACTGACAGCAGCCTGCAGAGTTGAGACCAAAGTCCCACTCAGGGATCCTTCATATTGAGTGTCAAAGAGCTTCGAGGAGTCTGCATAGAAGCAGCCAGTCAAGTAACGTGAACTCTATGGATGCATTAGACTGGTTTGGACGCATATATCTTACTCGTCACAATTATCTTACCTTATCACCCATTGGCGACATATCCTTCCGCCTGATTTTTCCACGTTCCGTCTCGCCAATAAAAAGTCCTATTGTATCATCTTCTCTGAAGACGAGTACAAAGGGATCAGATATGCTACAAGCTCTGATCTTGGGTCTGGGATTAGCCGCGTCCACGTCCTTGATAACCTGCCGTTCAGTCCCATCTTCCGAAAAGTAGATGAATATAACCATAATAAGTTGAAGAAATAGGCTTTACACCATACCTGGTTCTAAGACACGAATAGCGTTTGTCATCACCTGCAGAATCGTCGTCCGCTGAAAGAATGGGCCACAACCAACAGTCATATCTGGGATACGGGTCGTTACAGTAACATCACCCTTGCCTGACCGTTTTGCGATCTAAAAAAATGTGTTTGTTGGGTTGGTCAGTTTCTCACTGGCTTGTATATAGGCATATGCTATCGAGCAGAAATCCACATACACGTGACACCCCTGGCGAAGGGTTAGCATCGGTACTTATAATGAGCGTATCGTTCTCGCTTTGAAATGGATTGACGGGCTTCTCATATGATACTCCGCTACTTGCTCTGATGGGTTGCCTTATGGGAAGGGACCACATCCCTCGTGCGCCTCCAATGACATGTAGCTTGCGCTTAGTACGAATTGGTAGGTCACGCTGTGAGATATCAGAGACAAAAACGAGAACAAAAACACGCATCAGCACAAAGCATGGTGTGATTCGTTTTCGTTTGAGATAGATGCTCACCTGGAACAGGGTGAATCCTCCAAGTGCGCCTGACCCTGTGGCTGCGACCATTTCTGGGGCAGGACGGTCCTAGAAGAGCAAGTGGTGCGTCAATTGAGGCCTCCAACAGACTGTGGAGATGCGGAGAAAAGGCGATGGTTAAGGGGGGTCAAGAAGATATGAAACGCACGCCATTTCTTGCAAGTGAAAACGCAAGGTCAGATATAGGACCGTATGCGGGGACAGAATCACAAATAGACAAATGAATAACTGTGCGTGTCTTGATGGCAATTCGTCCATCTGCGGCGCCGTTGGCTGCTGGTTCGACAAATTTAGAAGGACCATAGATGTCTTTTCTGGGAAATTAGTAGGTGTATGCGCTTTGATGGCGTAGTACTTGCCTTCGTCGTCATCGACGGTCATGTCATCGGCTGCTTGGACTACGGCAGCCGAAATAGCACTCATTTCCAAATCTGCTGTGACTTCCTCCTCGACATGTGCTGCTTTCAACAAGACAGATGGGCCAACTGTACTCCCCACGAAGAGATAGTCTTCCTCCATCTTCATAACCAGAGATGGAATAGTGGTCTGCGCAAGCACAGTTGACATTGAGAGCTTTGAGACTGTCTTTCCCTCGGTGACTATCTCCACAGGGTAAGTAATTCCATCCTTGAGCACAATGAAAAATGTCTTGTCGTCCACAAAGACTGTACGACATCCCTCAAGCGCCAGATTTCGTGCCGTCTCTTCTCGAGGCAGCTGAGGAAGGGGCAGGTCGCTGCATCTTGCCATCCAGCCATTGACGGGCAGGATAACACGTCTTGACGATTGATCCACGTAGATAAGGGAGTTGCAGGCTACAATTACCACTCCTCCAGTCGATGTAGAACAAGGGAGAAGCGAAATACAGTCATAAGGCAGACCCTCCACGGACGTGATAATCGGGTAATTTTGAGTGGTCAAATCGATAGTGAAAAATATCAACTTGGTGGTATCTTTGTATTCCTTTAACCGTCTATTGAATTAATCAACGACAGGTTCACAAACAGTTGATCTAATGGGCGTACCCAGTCCACGTCTGTTGAGGCTGATACAGTAGCGCAACCGTCGAGTTGCTGAATCCGGGGAGGAACGCAAAGTCGATAACGTTGTGTATATTTTGGTCTACCTCCGCTGGAAGATCGAGGATGAAACTCGGAGAGTAAGGTATGTCTCTATCCAGGCGGCGTTTAGGTGGGACAACTCGTAAAACATCTAAAAACGCGTACCGAGTTTGAATCTGATCCTGATCCATTACGTCTAGATCTACTTGTGTCTGGTTGAACGGTAGTATAGCGATGGCGTCTTTCGGGAGGGAAAGAGCAGCACATCTAGAAAGAGGGTCGACACGTAGCACGGAACGAAACAACGGCGAATCTAGTGAAGCCTAGAAAAATCTAAGCAGGATAAGTAGACTAAACGCAAATGAACGCACGAGTTGTGAGGCTCGTTCGTATGTATGAATTGAAACTGTTACAAGATCTTGCACGGCATCTGACCACTCCATAAGCGCGATCTGAAATGAAATACAATCAGTACCAATGTTGGCATGAGTCAAAGAGCAGAGCAACGGACCTTGGCGTCCTTGAAAGATACCAGGAGACGGTCTAGCCTGTCTTCGTATGATGCCATGGTCTTGACGCATGCCAGACCAGTAATGGTTCCATGAAGGCGATGCTCTCGAACAAGGAATAGGCGAGTAATGGTAGGAGGGTTTACTGCAATCTTATGCCCAACGGACTATGGAATACGGTTTGTCAGTAATAGTCTCTCGCATAGATTCGTTCATACAAATGCAACATGGCAAGCTAAAGCTTGAAAAAATACGTGGAACAAAGCAAGTCACCTTGGCTATATTGACAAAATCCTCCCCTTGGTGATCCATCTCTACCTCTCCCTCGACTGCCTCTGTCCCTCTCTTGCTTTTAGACTTCCGTTCCCGCTCATCGTCACTTGGAGAACGTAACGGAGCTGGTTCCTCCTGGACCTCAAATATACGGAGAAGGTTAGAGCGCGCGACAACCACATTGCACAATGCGCGTGCGACAAACTCGTGTCGTCGTGAAGGTGTCGGTAATTGGTCAAGTGTCGCCGGCGTCAACTTGAGACTAGCAGCAAACTCTACACCGCTCGGCGGGAGTATCTCTTGTCTTAGAGCGTGCATGACAAGGGATATTCAGCTATGACTCGATATTGAGTTACCCGCACCAGTATTGGATCTCTCTCTTGCCCGCAATAAAAGCCTTTCAGTTTTAACAGCCAGCTTCGAACAATTTCGTGTTGCCTCGTGTTTGGCAAGAGCTTCTGGATTTGTTACGGTCACACTGTGACAGTCGAGTCATTCAACCACAACAACCTCTCACCCAATCACCGCTCGAGACAGCAAGTCGCCTCTGCGGTCTTTACTTTTCACTTTAAAGCAAACCAAACTTTGTGCGATACTTCCCCGTACGAAGCTTGATTTAGGTAAGGTATGACCAAATGTTCAATTCGTCCAAGTCGGAGCTCACCCGCTCAGTTTCAGGTATAATAAGGATTCAATGAGGAACTCTGTTTCATGGTTTGTTATCATCGATGGTGCAAACCATCGGTCGCCTACCAATGGAGCTCTCTTGTTGCCGATTATTACAATGCATCTGGGATGCCAATGAGTGACCGAAAAGCAGTGTCGAGACCGTATGTTGTAGCAACATGCTGCCCTTCAGGAAAGATCTCGAACAATTCCTTGTTCCCTCGTGAGTTCGGCTTCTCGGATGGTTGACTCCAGTCCCTCCAACGTTTGGGAATAATTCCCTATTTGCCTCGTGTTTATTGAAGGCTTCCCGGATATCACCGTTCTTCAAGCCTCGACGTGCAGTCACCGCGAGTGGAGAGTTTCAAGGCAACTAGGCATCAAGAGAACCCTAATGTGAATGCATTGTGGTATGTGTCGTGAGATGGCTTTGCTTTCTCATCACTTCACATTGTACGAGCCCTTGGCGATATTCGCTTCCAAAGCCTGGCATATTGCCTCTTTGGTGCGGTCCCTCTTTTAAATGAACAACGCCAAAGTGAGAAATGGGCGCTACGATCTGACTGTTACTCATGGAGCAACTGTTCCGTCGCAGTATCATGCTTCTCAGTCTGTCACCGTGCTCAACTTGTCTAATTGTGTAATTCACACATAGCTTATACTAGTAAGCCACAGAGAAAGCATAGAGCCTTTGCAAAAGCAGGTGGTATCGGTCCTTCTATGTCGGATCGATCTTTAACAGATCACCTTGCCACATGTATGACTGCAAGCCCAACTCGTGTCTTGAACGTGACATGAACCTGAACTACTTATACCAGCGTACAGTTCTCGCTTCCTCTACCCGATGCTGAGCATCGTTTCTGCCTATCATGTATTCTACGACTGGGACGATGGCATTACCTACGATGTCAGGTTCAAGACAGAGCCAAGGCGCTCAGAGAAAGGTGAGATTTTTGCTCGTCCTGGTCTCATTTCACGATCGCGCATTGACGACACTTATATCTAGTACTATCCAGACGGGTTCTCGTTCCGTGTTTTTAGAGCGCCTGTAATATCTTCCTTTCCTTATACTGCTGCGGCCAAACTGGATCCAGGATATCGTTCTACTCAGACCGACACTCGTCCTAAGTATGACTGGCGTCCTTATCGCGACTCGGGTGCTGGTCACGCACAAGCTGTGGATGATCGGACGCAATCATCCTATTACTTTTCAGGTTCTGATAGGACGTTAGACAACCAGCGAGCAGCTACTGGTTACTCAATATATGCGAGTCGCCCACAAGACGATTATGTGTACGAGCGGCCGGGATCTCCTAAATCTGACACCTACTCCGTCTCAGAGTATGATGACTTTTCTACCGCAACAATGACACCCACGTCTTCCTTTTCTGTCGCCCTATCTGATGACAGCACGTTATCGCTCGTTGGCCAGGAACCATCTGAAGTTGAACTGAAGTTATCCGACTATTCACGTCCATCCACTCCCTTTGATTCACATGGCTCCAAGCCAGCATCCACAACTACCTCACAGCTATACTCAAATTATTCGAATGACTTCCGAAACCGTGCGGATTATGGATATAACACACTTCACAGCACCATGCCTGTGGCAGACCATGCACATTCCGTCAGGTCAGGGTCGGTCGAAGAAGCTCGCTTCACGGTTGACGCTCGCACGCATTCAGGTTTCTATTACTCAAGACCTGAGAGCGTATCTCCATCTCCAACAGGCCCGTACCCTTCAGCCAATCCTCCGTATGCTGAATCGGCGTTATCGTCCGAGTCGGATGATGAGGTTCACACTTTAGCGAAGATTAACGCAGAATACAATGCAGCAACATCTTCCGCCTACGCTCCAAGAAGAAGAAACTCGCTAATAGGACAGGACTATCCTCCCATACCGTCTGTCCTTCCCTCTGTAACCCGGGTACCCACACCCGTGGAAGACCGTACGGTCTATACAGAATCTCCTCTTACGAGTAGCCCCTTGCCATTGCAAGTACGAAATCCAAATGACCCGGCTCGCTCAGACGCTTACCATGGGAGCACCTCTCCTCTGCAACAATCCCCTGATCGAAACGATACCAGCCGACAAACCTTATATGTAATGAATCCATCACATAGGTCCAGCACTCCCAGGCCGAGTGCGTCCTTTCCAAACCACTCTGATGAATTTATACCTCCATTAGCCAATCGAGAGTGGGATGAGACCAAGGTTGCTTCATCTTCCAAGAACGTCCCAGAAACGCGGCATTCTCCGCAGAGCGAACGCTACAGTCCAACATCCCGCTCTCGACGCTCACCCGATGAGGCAGACAAGGGGCCGGATGGTGGTCGTGACGATGCTTTACCCATACCGCCGCCTAGCACTCGTCGATATAACGTATATGAAGGTCCGTTAATCTCGAAGCCCGAGAGCACAAATGTTCGAGGCTCGCCTGACGCAACGTCTAGGCAGCAAACGACGACTCAGAGTCGGCGGACTCGGCAGCACAATGAAACTGAGCAGCGATCACCAGTTCTTCCGGCACATTACTCATCGAATGGTGTGCGTGGCCAGTCAAGTTCCCACTCTGCGCGCTCTCAGCCTTCTGCTGCGGCTCATACGATTCCTCCTCAAGCAGTAATAATTCCGAACACAAATGACGGACATGAGAATGCGGAGAATCTAAAGAGCTCATCACAGCGATATTCTCCCAATCATCACCGGCGCTCGAACGTACCCGAAGGGACTAGTGCTCCTGACTCCAAAGATAGCAACGCTTCCCCTTCAAACGAACGGCACCAGAGCACAAAAACAAGTAGCCCGACATCATCGCCCGTAGCTGACCATGCCCATCATTCTGCGAGAGTCGACCCTACAACTCGTGCTCCAAGCCCCGTTGGAGAAGGCAGGAAAACACGCGCGGGACGCACATCACACCATGTACCTGACAGTGCCGAGACAAGCGATAAGGAAGGGGTCCACCGGCGCCAGTCTGTCAGCTACGATCGCCAAGAGAAGTTATATAGCAGCTCTCCCGAGGATCGAACTGTGGATCGTACAAAGCACTCTAGGCAGGACCGCGTATATGATGTCCCAGCAAATCAAAGGAACGAACGTGCAAGCCATCCGACATCTGCCGTTCCTGGTCATTCCGGAAGTCAAGTCTCGACGACTGTTGGAAAGCCATTTGAGTATGAACGGAGAAGGAAAGATTCAGTAACACAACGACAGAGTGCGGAGAGCGCTGCCACGAAACGCGGGGCCTCTTCTACTCCTCTTGATGCGCCTGTTCTGTCCCCGACTCTTGTTCCTGTTGCTAAGCCGTCGTCCCCGTTGTCGCATCAGCAGGGTACCAAGCTGCAAGGCTCAGAACTTCCGCAGTCCCATTCACGCGAGACGCGTCCTACAACGGAGGTCTACGGGATCTATCAGAGACCATACAGAAGGAACTCTGACGGCGACCGTCCATCTACCAATCCCAGAAACCCCAATGAGCTGAGGTCACCGTCACCGCCGCCTATGATTGGGGCTTCTGCTCACCCCGCTTATCCTATACGTCCACCAACTGCACCTCCTGAGCCTCACAGACGATACTCGGACGGCGACGTCCCACAACAGGCTCAGCCTTTCCCGGCTATGCCATCGATCAATATTGCCGAAGGGCGGACGCCACCGCCATCTGCCGGTGGAAGGCGCTCAACTCCCCTGCGGACCGTGCGTTGGAACGATAATTTGATTTGTCCTTCCCCGATTTTAGCTGCTCAAAGGCGGAAGGGATGGTTTAATCGACGAGGGTAATGTGAAGTATGCTTCTTGTTTGCGTTTCAGATCTGACATGTTTTATTTTTGTAGAGACCAGCTTTGGAGGAACGATGGGTCGTACAGGCCCGCGCCGGCGGGGCAGGAGTACCCACCGGATCTGGACGATTATCCGGAGTATGGCCACGGCTGGATGAACGAAGAAGGTATAAGAATCGATATGGGCCACCGTTTAATACCCAGGCTCCCTTTACGTTCCGCTTTGAAACAATCTCAAACTTGAGCTGGATCTCGCAAGTATTTTTGTTCGTTCGTCTTTTACTTCGAATTTACGCTTTCGCAATGTGTTATTATATGACGTTGTACAAGGTATTATACTACATCTTTTTTCCCTATCTTTATCTAGTGCGAGGCTCATGCAATGCAAAACGTGATACATCTTGTACGCGAAGAGTGGTGTAAGAAAGAGACCGTTGAATGTTTGGAAAATGCGAGACATTAGTCCGAGATGTGAATGACCTCCCTCATCTCGCTATCGCTCTCCGAGTCCGGCACAAACTGAGTACTCTGATAGCGTCGATGTCTTTTAGCGGGGGGTGAATCTCGCAGGCTATGCGACCAGTCATACGTGACTTGCTCGTCCTCATCTTCGTTGTCGCTCAAGACCATCGGCACTTCCTGCATCCCACTTGGCGACATCTCCTCGTCACTCGAGATCACCTCGACTTCGTTGATGAGGCCGTCCAGAACGAGATCTCTCGCGACCTCTTCCGTCTCGGACTCTGACAGCACCTCGACGAGGTCCACGGCCTCATCGACGTCACCCTGTTCATGGTCCGACTCAGCGATCAGCCGTTTCCGCTTTCTTGGTGTTGCCGTCTCCGTAGACTCTGCTTCCCTCCGCTTCCTCGTTGTCTTTTTACGCCCCCCCTTGTCAGCCACCTTTCCATGTTTCAGGAACAGATGCGTCAGCCTCACTCCGGTCCCGTTGGATAGGCTCTCCCGAGTTTCACGAAGTAGAAACCGAGCTGCAGACCCTGGCACCAAGTAGACGTTCACCGTTTTAGGGACTGGTACCAGTTTCTCAGCGAGATACTTGTGCGTCAGTAAATAGACAATAAGGTGTTCGATTTGCTTCCATAAAATGAGGTTATAAACATGCGAGAGCGACGGGAGATGGTGACACTTACATTGGGTTTCAGTTCAACTTTGCCACCGGAAATGGCCTCGAGATCTATCTTGGATGACTTGACAGTGTTACCCCTGGCGAGGCTAGCCAGTTGTTTTAATGTTAAAGCATGAGGGGAAGCCTTGACGATCTTCAGTATCTGCCATGCTTCAAGAGTGATGTCAGATTCTTCGATAGTCTTTGCCGGCCTCTTGCAGTTATCACAATGCCCACACGCCGCTGATGCATCAACATCCTCTGTAGTCCATGACGACTCTGCAAGTTGGGAGGCGACAGAGAAATAACTAGTCGAAATTGATTAGTTCACAAACTCGGTTATAAATTGATAATTTCTGTACTTACCGTGAAAAGAGAAGTTTGCGGCATTCGCCTATGTTTTCTGAAAATTCCAACATGGCTAAAACTGGACCCAATCATACTTCTGATTGGGAAAACTTGAAGGATTAACGAACCTTTCTGTTTCCCATCTTTCTGTTTTGAGCAGATTGCAAGCAGGCTGAGACAATCCTGCGGACGGTAGTAGAGGATACAATCTGCATCCTTGCCATCTCTTCCTGCACGGCCTGATTCCTGATAATAGCATTCAATGGATTTCTGTGAAAATATCAGCAAATCCAACCTTTAAAGGAAAAGTTTGCTTAAATGGCAACTTACCGATATCTAAGAGGCAGATGATAAATGGCAAGCCACGGTGATAATGACGGCGATACCTACTGAATGATGTAGAACAAACCTGACATCCGCCTTATCAATCCCCAGCCCAAATGCTGTACGGTTCAGTATGGGAATAAATTTTGCAAGACGCAATTCTTACCAATTGTTGCACAAACCACCTTGACAAGGCCCTGTCTCCAGTCAGAATGTAGCATCTCCTTCTCAACGTCACTCCTCCCAGCATGATATACACCAGTCCTAATCCTTCCGTTCGTCACAGACTGGAGTTCTCTTGCAACGTCCTCAGTGTCCTTTCAATACGTTGCAGCATTTTAGATTGGATCAAGTTGATACAAAGATTACACACCTTCTGACGCAGACAATAAATTATACCGCTATCTTCAGGATGCTTTTCTAAAATGTAATCCGCCATTGTTTTAATAATGTCTTTACCTCCTTCGGGTTTTGTTAAAACAGTGTAATGGAGGTTTTTACGGTAAAGGGGAGATGAAAAATATACTGTTCTACGGGGATCATTATCTGTTATTGGAAATCAAAACAAATTTGCTTGCATTTTACTTGAAAAAAGGCAATGACTCACTGTCTACAATGCCTCTTAGTCCTAGCGTGCTAATAATATCCTCCAGTACGGCAGGAGGACATGTAGCAGATAGGCACATGATCGGAACCTCTGGATAATAACGACGTAGAATGCGCAAGTGATGATAGTCCTTTCTAGACATGTATCAATATCATTTGTAACGGTTGACATTTGTCCTCTACTTACCTGAAATCGTGGCCGAGTTCTGAGACGCAGTGAGCTTCGTCAATCACGATTCGCGCTACGTCATGGAGAAACATGTAAGTAGTGGTCGGAGGCGATGTATGCGTTTACATGCCGAGCTTGTCCGCCTCTGACATCCGCTGCAGTGTGCTTTGAAACCTTGTATTTTTGCAAACCATTTCGGGCTACGGTTTCAAAAAGGTTGTCATACGTTTTACTCCGAGTGACGCGCGAGGTTTGAACCCGGTCAACACTCACCGTTATATAGCAAAGTTTGATTTCCTTAATGTCTGACGGAAGCGTTCCATTCGCCTGAGAATGCAAGCGGTGATAAATACTATTTCGTTCGTCATTGGGAGTTCCACCAGTAAATTTGACAGCCTCAACTGCGATAAAACAAGAGATTAGAAAGTTATTCACAAGTATAGAATTGTACGCTCACTCCCAGCTTGCCGCAGGTGGTATATTTGATCTGATATAAGGGCTATCAACGGTGATATCACCACCGTGCATCCTGAATGGAGCAATGCTGGTAGTTGGTATGTAAGGGATTTACCGCCGCCTGTAACTCACTGTTAAATCCGCATATTACGTAAAAAGGCTGTAGTGCTGACCTGTTGGCATAACGCAAACGATATCTCGTTTGTCCATATTGGCGTTACACACCCTAAGTCACGAAAAGGCCAAACGTCAAGTTTAAAAACAGGAAAGGAGAAAAGTAGAACGAACCCTCGTTGGCAAAAACGAAACTTGTCAATGTTAAAAACCTTCTTCATCCTCTCTTGCAACAAATCCGACCATTCAAAATCGTCCCTTTCATAATTTTCTTCCTGCCGCATCTTCCGTTTTCCTTTCTCGCCAGACATCTCGAGCTCCATTTGGAGAGACGTAAGATCGTCCCTACGGAGTGCCCTCAGAGCATTTATTCTCTTTCTCTTTGCATCGAGTTCCTGTATCTGTACGTCTATGTTCTTTATCTGTGTGTCGTACTGTTCGATGTCTTTCTCGGCGGCATCCATCTCTCTTCGTATCTCGTCTTTTCTTGAAGCAGGCTGTGGAGTGACAGTTGGCCTGGTGGATGATGCCGTAGAAGGTAAAGCCTTGGAGCTTAGACGTGAAGCTTTTGACCTCCCCCTGGTTGACATAGGGCGCTACCCCGTCACAACATTCAACACTTTTTCTTGTACGAATAGACAGCAAGTTAATGACATACGCTATTTGCTTCGTACAGGTCATCATCCATTGGACAATTTCAAGTCTTTACAGCTGTGCAGCCTTGACAAATGTTGGGATACTGGAACTCTGTTGTAAGTAATTGTGATAACCAGAGCCGAGGCTGTGATAAGATTGACTGAATTGGCGCGTTATTTGTACTTGTTTCGCGATATCTTTGGCTTTAAACAATTCACCTCCTCGCCATGACTTTTCGAGTCATTTATCTCTTGCTAAGCTCGCTAGTAGGGCTGTACGACGATAGCTTGCGTGTTGACGAATAGCAGGTAAGTTAGCAAATCTTTGGTCAACAAGCATGCATTTTGCGCTTGTAGGGGACAGCCCCGCTATTCATTCTTTTTCGTTACTACATGCTTAATTAAGTCCAAGTCCTGACACGAATCTTCAAAGATCGTCTGCGAAGTGCTGCACGCAAGCAAGCCATTAGGAGCGACGCTACTGGATGCCACTTACCGCGCACGATATCAGGAGGGTAGCGCGTCGCACAGTCGACACGCTCCGCGACAACGGCTATTCCCACTGTTGCCTATTTGGCAGCGCGGCGTGTTCTGTATGGGGGATGGATAACCGCATTCCGAACGTGAGCGCCTTTGGTCCCTGTTATTTGCCCTGATGTTCAACCCGTCTTTAGGATATAGACGTTCTCGTACTCACGGACGATGACCCAGAAGACATAAAACGTATGCTTTTCGAGGAACATGACCGATTCACGCTTGTAGACGCAGCAAACCCACGCGACACGTACAAGGTCTTGTGGTACATATTATGCTGGCGTCCTAGGGTAGAATGCAAGGTCGATATCGTTGTTCCGGGGATCATGAAGATACCGCGCATACGCCGTTCCCATATCTCTCGACCCTACACTTATGATATACCCGTGATGCCGTTCTTTCCACTTCTCATTTTGAAGTTGCAAGGTTGGCATGACCATTGCAAGGATTACAGAAGCCGCATGCGGGCGAAAATACCTCAGGACGAGACGGATTTAGATCAGCTGCTGGACATGCTAGACGATGGTGACCATTTGGATAACTACAGGTGGTTGCCAGATTCCTTCCTGCAACGAGCCAGGACGTTTGTCAGGGAATACGTAGACGAATTTCCGGGGACCGCTCGGTCCTGGAGATCTATCGGCTTCAGAGTCTGAGGAGGTTGTTAAGAATGGTTCTCGCAAGTCTCAGAATTTACTTGTATCCATACAGTGACGAAAAGCACAAGCACATGTAATGTCAATGTTTAAATTGTACAGAATCTACTGTATGTATACAATAACCTAATAAACGGTATGATCGCGTATTTCGTATTCGCCTTTGCCATCCGATGATGATACAAAATTTGTTGGAGGTTCAAATGAGATGTAACATATTGTAAATACCGAATAACACAACATGGCTGGACCGTATTGTTGATAATGCCACCAACGCCACCAGGCTCTCCGCAGTCTCTTGACTCCTGTGTTGTGCGACGCAGCAGGTACGGAAGTGACAGCTTTCGGTGCACAAAGCCTGGCGCACCCCCGTCACCCGGCGCTAGTTTTAATGAGTCCACGAGCTGAACGACAACTCCCAATAATCAAGTACTACGTGCAAAAAACCTCGAGCATTTCGATTTCGTGATCCTGGCAGCATACTAGGGGAGGTCTGACAGTCCTATAAACAAGAGCATCAGTCGGGACTATCGTTTCTTCCTATACCAGATGTCGCTTACTGTGAAAGATATCAGAAGAGTAGCACGCCGCACAGTTGATGCACTAAACGAGAACAACTATGATTGCTGTCTTTTTGGCAGCGCAGCATGCGCCGTATGGGGGATGAAAACCGTACTCCGAACGTGAGTGCTTTCGAATTCATGTCTTCAACACGCTTGAAGCTTGACGCGTGAACATTTATTCAGGATGTGGACATTGTCGTGCTCACCGATGACCTCCCAGAATATATCAAAGAGCTTCTCACTGACACAAGTGACAGATTCATCCTCAAAGACCCAGCAGATCCCCGCAACACTTACAAAGTGCTGTGGTACGTACTATGTTGGCGGCTCATAGTCGAATGCAAGGTCGACATCCCCGTTCCCGGTGGAGATCTTCGTATCCCCAACATCCCTATTCGCCACATCTCATTCCCCAATTCTTTCGACATACCGGTGATGCCGTTCTTCCTGCTTCTCATCCTAAAGTTGCAAGGTTGGCGAGACCATTGTTACGCAACTAAGAGGCATTTGCGGGAAAAGGTACCGCAGGATGAGGAAGATATCGAGGAATTGTTGGAGACGCTGGACCCTCATGATCATTTGAGGTGCTTTGGATGGTTACCAACATCCTTCCTGCAGCGAGCCAGGAGATTGGTCAATGAATATGTGGAAGATTTACCAGAGACTGCACAGTCCTGGAGATACATTGGGTTTGATGTTTGAGAGCAAGGCTAAGTATCAAATGGATGTGGGAATTTTTGTAAGAATACTCTTGGAATAACACAAATCACACATGCTTGTACTACTAATGTGTATGCTCCATTTCACAGAATTTCCTTGCATGTTCACTGTAGGATACTACTTGTTTGTTTGGCAGTGGTTAAAATAAAATATAAATTGAGATATTCGATGGACAGAACAATCTGCTGTGCTGGATTGATGATTCATGGGATGAATTACTGTGGAATGGCAATCCCCATCTTCATGATACCTATCTTATCTTATCTTTGCTGTATGTGATAAGATAAGATAGGTATCATGAAGATGGGGATTGCCATTCCACAGTAAATCATCCAATGAATCATTAATCAAGCACAGCAGATTGTTCAGTCCATCATAGTAATGCACTGATGCAATCATTCTAATGTGTGGTTTAACTGACCATTTATACAATTGCT